>JADWQK010001032.1:600000-800691 GCA_017933935.1 Sesamia nonagrioides
GGGAGGCAGCTTGAAGCTACGAAGGAACAAATGAACATACATACATACATACATACATACATACATACATACACACATACATACATAGCCTGTAGGTGGCCATTAGAGGCCGTAACTACTTAACCGGACTTTCCTGTGGACGCCTTAATTAAAATTAAAGCCTCCAGCCAGGGGCACTTAAAACTAAATTAAAATTGGGCGACTACGCACTAAGGGCACCCCCTGTGGGGTACGAACCTCGGCTTAGGGCGTCGCTAGAGAGGACAGCAAGGGACGGCTGGATCGAATGTATTCTTAATGGTTTGATGAGCACGGCGTTTCCTAGTACTAGCTCTGAGAAGAAACGCCGAAACAAACTCAGAGATCATTGTTGGGACATTATGATATTACTGGCTCAGCTGCGGCGCGGGCTGGCCTTCATCGGACAAGGGACGGGGGAGGGGATTACTACGTGGCGCGCGTCGCGATGGACCTCGGCGGTAGGTCGGTCTGTTTTTGTGTAATGTGCTGGTGGCCTTATTGGCCTCTTGGAGGAGGGTAATGGGGTCATCGGGGTCTGTGAGGGTATGCCGAGGGCGGCGAAGTCGGGAGATGGTGGAGGGAGTGTAATTGGCAGCCGCTGCTATAAGAGGATTGCGTTGCTTGGCAGCAGTGTCAAAGAAACGCTTGGAAAGGCGTTTCGTGAACTGCTGGATGGTGGCGATTTTAAGATTAAGATGGAGGATCTCATTTCGAACGAACCAAGGGGCGTTTGTGGCTTTACGGAGGAATCGGTTTTGGACTACTTGCATCCTATGGATATGACGTGGCTTGGTATGTGCGAAAACTGGACAAGCGTAGGTCATAATCGGGCGTAAATATAGTGCACAAAAATTACCCACTCTAAAAATTTGACTTGACCCCACCCTAGGCCTGACTTGCCTTGTGTTATTTTATTTTATTACTAGCGACTTCGTCTACGATATACGCTACATTTTATCCTAGTAAAATGTAGCGTATATCTTTCTCCAGATCATGGTCTTCCCATGGGTTGAATTTAACCTGTTTAGTTTATTATGTGTTATTTCTGGTTATAAAATATCGGTGTGCCAAATTTAATCCAAACGCATTGAGTAGTTTCTACGTGAAACAACAATAAACATCCAGTCATCATCATCATCATCTCAGCGTTAATCCCAGACGAATTTCTCGGTTGGATTTATAGCCGTTCTGTTTGTGGAAACCTGCCCCCTAATCGGCGAACACATTTATGTAAAATGATTGCGACTAGTTGGGATCAGTTGGGATCGTTTTGACCGCCCATTGGCTGTTTACAGAAATAAAATCGCTTATCATATAACAGGTCACACGTACATACAATTCAATGCCAGTATTTGGGTCTGTCTGTTATCACATCACATTACATATTTGCTGTCGTCACATTGTTATCTACCACTTTTTACCTCGGCTAATGGCAACACCACAATGATAAGCTAATCGATTCTGTAATAATCTTACCGAGACGAGTTAGCTTAAGTGAGCTGGTAATGGTGTCAATCACTAGTATTAGTTGTAATGATAGTTCGCTCCACGCGCTCTTTGCCTTTTTATTTGTCCTGGATGGGAAATCATCAAATGACTTCTCCCGCTCTGGACGGAGCGGAAGTGCGTGTCAGACTTTTACTGACTAAAACCCACCCGTCTTTCTTCACTTGCCTGTGCGCCAGGGCTACGGACATCGGTTTTCATGGACCCCGTCGCGATGTGCTGACATCTCTAATCTCTACAACGTGTAACATAAAGGGTATATACATAACAAAGGCATGGCATCTTTACATGCTATCAAACGATATTGGAAGGCTTTTTTAATCCTATCTCTTTATGTTAGGAAGTTACGAGGAAAAACACCGCCTGTGATAGGCTACTATCATACTAGTCGCACAGAGATATTGAAGACATTTATCGGATTTTGGCAAGTAACGTGACGGGTAATGAGTAGTTATTAACGTATGTAGTGTGCTGCCACGTTTTTTATGATTTGATTTTAAGAAACACACGAAAGCGAAAATTTGGTGCCAATTTTTTGTGTATTTTATTTTCAGTTGAAACCCTTCCGATATCGTTTGTTATCATCTAAAGATGCCATGCCCTTGGTATGTATATACCCTTTATGTTACACGTTGTATAAGGCGCGCGTGAAACACAATGCGCCGTCCATTTGAGCCTGGTCCTTACCGGGCGGCGAGCTGCCACCTGTTCGCCGCCCACGAGATTTAGCCCTCAGTTTACTTACACTTAACAATAAGAACACCAGTCACCATCCACGGATGCGCATAGGAGGCTGTAGTAAAAATACACATGCATACATACACGAAAATACACGTGCAAGCGCCTTGCGTCGCTAAATGGAAGAGCAGGAGCAGGCATGTAGGTATTTTCGCCGCCGAATACAATGCCGCACCGGCTCTTCTCTCCTTCCGTCTTACTTACATTCTAATGATGATGCAAACTTTACACAGATATTAACAATTTCAGCAATGTCATGTCACATACCACAAAAAATGGTTCCTCAATCTGTCACTCATTTACACACGACACGCGATGCCCGTATTGGCAAACAGCAATTATCCAAAGCTCGTATGCACGCATTTATAATCACCGGTATGTAGGATTCCCCGCGATATTTCCTTTTAGCTTCACATTAATTTATTGACGTGTTAATCCCTAAGAATGTGTTGCAGCCATAATGAAATCCTACATCTATGGTTGCAGCGATGCATTTGTATAAGTAGCTGTCAATCTCAGCTGTCAATCATTGAACTTTGGCAGTTTAGGTCGTCAGAAGCCCGAAAGTCTGTTACCCGGCAGCTGGGCTTTGTAGGTCAGATAGCCTGTTTCTCCATCTAGGATTCTGGTATTCAGGGTGCAGCCAGTTAGACTGGAACCCGATCCTAACATGGCTGGGAAAAGGATCTTCTTCTGCTTCTTCTTCTCAGCCTATAGAGGTCCACTGCTGGACAAAGACCTCCCTCAAAGCTTTCATTCCATTGGGAGGCATTGCCATAATCCCCACCTGACAAGCGGATTGGAGATCGCAGTAATTTGTTATTCCACTGGAGAAGCGTTGCTGCCCGCTTCCCCGGCGAGAGTTCCCTTAGTCGCCTCTTACGACACCCATGAGAGGATATGAATTATTTAATAATAATAATAATCTTTATTTCAAAAACCTAATACATTTTTTTCCATCTCAATCAGACATAAAAAAAAATGGTACTATTCTATGCCCGGTACCACATGGGAAAGAGATAGACAGACTGAATTGGTGTGATTTCATAGAGAGCCGTTTTTGACACGGTAAACACCACGACCATCATATCAGCTATCACTGAGGTCGTTATGTGGTGGTCACCACTGCCATAGAAAAACGTAGCTCTTCGACTCTTATATCACTAGCTCTAATTTCAAGGTCCCATTACAATTGAAGACTGATTCTGACCTATAACCGTCTTTCGGCCCCAATTTTCTGTCAACCCGGAAATAGTGCTATGGCCGAAAGAGGCAGTGCTTAAAGAGAAAACTAACCTAACTACTAGAAAACTAACCTACTGGTGACGTGTGCGTGGAGTGAGTTGTTCATCACCATCTCAGTGTTAATCCCAGTCGCATCCGAAGCTTTTTCAGCTTTGGAGTCTGGGGTCCGCTTTACCAGCCTAACTGCTGATTTTGGCTAAACTTCGATATTTTCCGTGAAGCGACTGCCGTCTGACCTCCACAACCCGAAGCGATATCGAAGCGTTGCAGTTAGACCAATTGTTGGACTTTTGAGGGCTCTAACAACCCGTAACGACTGCCATTAGATGTTGCTATGGCAACCGGGACCAACGGCTTTACGTGCTTTCCGAGGCACCAGACCAGTGTAAATATTTATATTACAAATATTTGCACTGCGCGGGGATCGAACCAGCCGTGGAGTGGGCTGTTAAAACAACTAATGGTAATTAACAAGATTGATAACACACTCTAAGCTCCCTTCAGCGAATTTTTCATAGTGACATTTTGATAGAATCAGTCGGCTGTTCATCAATACATACGTCACATACACAATCAGCCTATACTGTTCCCACTAATGGAACATAGTAGCCAAGCCTCCTCGAGGAAGTGGGCCCTAAAACCTCAACGCGAGTCAAGTCTTCGAAATTGTTGGTTCTAAGACATGGCGACATGAATCATGACGGTTTCCTCGTGATTCTTTCTTCACAGTGTATGTAGAGGACAGTGGTGATGAAATCATTATCATCATCATCAACCTTTTATCGTCCCACTGCTGGGCACAGAGATTGAGCGTAATCACCACGCTTGCTCAATGCGGGTTGGCGATTTCAAACTTATAAAGTCCAGGTTTCCTTAAGATGTTTTCCTTCACCTTCAGTCATTGGTGATGAAATAATTTACAAAAAGTACCTAAAGTGATTGTCGGGTTTGAACCTACGGCCTACAACTCCTAGAAAGCTTGTTACCACCGGGCCAACCACATTTTTCAGTTTCAGGTCCAGTTCAATTATAGGTATATTTCAGTGTTTTATTTTCTTTTCCTGGTTGAATTTAATGCTTTTCAACTCGATCACGCCTGATTGAAAGCGACGGATGGGGTTATTTCAAAACGCTATATTTTTATGAATTCTTATAGAGAAAAATGAATTTTCCTGGTAACATAATATTTATCAATATCAACAGGAAAACTGCGTCAACTAAATAATTAAAAAAAAACGGTTACACACCGTGGTGCCGACAAAAGTGAAAACTTGAACTTAACCTAACTTAACTTAATAGTTAGGGATTAATTTTGAACGATTTGCTTTATTGCTCTATATCATCATCAAACTTTTATCGTCCCACTGCTGGGCACAGGTTTCCTCTCATACAGAGTAGGATTGAGCGTAATCACAACGCTCGCTCAATGCGGGTTGGCGATTTCAGACTTAAAGTCCAGGTTTCCTCAAGATGTTTTCCCTTACCTTTTACTCAGTCATTGGTGTTCAAGATATGCTTAGAAAGTACATATAACATTATATACACGAATTTTAAATGTATACAGACGGTAGAGCCATCAGCAATCACCATCCATGGATGCGCATAGGAGGCTGTAATAAAAACACGCTTGCATACTTGCGCAAGCGCCCTGCGTTACTTAAATGAAACAGCAAGAAGAGGCATATATTTTAGCCGCGCGTTAGAAAGAGAACAGAATATAACGCGGCGCCGGTCTTCTCTCCCCCCGTCTTACGTATATTCGATCAGCACTCTAATTGCGTAACATACTATCACTATTAATTGGAATCATTTTGAAGCATATTACTAATCCATTGCTCCAAATGTCCGAAATTGTGTCTGTTTAACAAAGTCAATAACGCAATGGATGTAGTCCTACTGTCAACATGAAACCCATTGCAATTGATCGTCCGTTACCCGATTACTCTGCAGGGTCACGTGTGTTGACGCTAGTTTAACATTTTACCCATCCCAAAAGCATTGCACAACTCCGCTAAACAAGTTTTCACTTAAAAAAATACAATATATGCTTCCTAACATTTTCAGGGATCCTTAGCATGATCATGATAAAATATTGTTTTGACGATGTTCAGATTTCCACTTAACGGTTTTGTACAGACGCAGCAGATCAAGCTACTAAAGGGTGTCAGATTTCTCTATCAGATCTTCAACTTTATAACTAAAACATTAAGGCTCAAGATTGATTCGGAATATTTGACAGTTTCGGGTAGCTTGACCTGCTGTCGTCCATACCTTGGCATCATCCAATGGTAAATGGTAGTAGGTACAGAAAACAGCACATCAAGCTACTGCAATCTTTCAAATATCTTTATCAGATTTTCAACTTTATCGCAAAAGCAAAACGTAAAACAATATTATAATAATAATAATAATAAGCCTTTATTAAACCATGAATTTCTTAAGTAATTTATAACATAATTTAAGTATATCGAAAAAGGAAACAATAAAAAAAGAAACAATAAAAATAAAAGTAAATAAATAAATTTAGATTTCCTTATAATTCATGGCCCCTTTCGGTATAGGCCTCCTCCAAGTGCCATTTATTTGTATCCGTTGCCACATTTAGCTAATTTCTCCCTACGGTCTTTACTATGCTGTCTCTAACAAACATTCTTTCAAATATTTCTGTGTAATTTTGTATATATCTATATATTTAATTAGGAATCCGACACCGTAGTGATCTTTTTGTTTCTCATGTGTAACAAAATATATCTGTCGTCTTCTAGGATACTGTTCCCTTGTCGTCTGACCTCCAACAGTCCTTTAATAACGTACTTTATTTTTCCAATGCGTATTTCAAAGAGACCTTTTTTTTTTCTGGTGACTTTAAAGATCTAACATTGTATGAACATATATATAGATTTTTTGGCATCTCGGAGGGTTATAGTCAATTTTTTCCCGCGGTGACAAGCCGTGCTGGGTGATTGAGAGGGGGCGGTGGTGATTGCTATGCTATGGGCGTGTTTGGTTTGAGCATTGTGCAGTTGCAGCTTGTGTTGTAGACGGCATTATTTTTCTCTTGGGATATAAATATGGGCTTTTTAATAATAAAATTATTCATATTATTAGTTTTGCTCATTTTAGTGCGTTTCTTTGTATTTTGTTGTCCTGTTTTGTAGCTTGAGTTAGGTTCTATTTCTGGCGACGTGGATAGTGTTCTTTTATTATGAGCTTGTCTTTGCTTTTCATTTTCTTGGTTTTCGTTGTTAGGTACCACAATTTTATCGTATTTAATAAAGGCATTTATTCCCTGCTTTCTCATAATTTCTACTTCGTTTTGAAGTTCTCTTCGTCGTTTTAACACATCTAAGGGATAATCTTCCTTTATATAGTAAGGTGTTGATTCAAGCTTTTTCTTCTTTTTCAGAACTTGTATTTTTATTCCCATAGTAAGAAAAGTCACTACAATAGGTCTGGATTTCTCATTCTTTTTTCCAATTCTTCTGACACAATCTATGTCGTTTTTCTCGCATTGAATTTTTTGTATGTTATTTATAATATCACGTATCTTTTCTTCCAGACCTTTGTAGCTATCTTCCCCTTCCCCGACTCCAAAAAATATTAGGATAAAACAATATTATTATCAATTAAAATCATTCAAATGCGCATGCATGCATGTGCGCGATCAAATCAGGAATGAGGAAATCCGCCGAAGAACGAGAGTAACCGACATAGCCTGAAGAATGGCAACATTAAAGTGGCAGTGGGCTGGACACATTGCCCGTAGGCAAGCACGCACCGGAAGACGTAGCGTGGATAGGCCCCCGACAAGGTGGACCGACGACGACCTGGTGAAGGTCGCGGGAAACCGCTGGATGCGGGAGGCGCAGGACCGGACGTCGTGGAGAACCTTGGGAGAGGCCTATGTGCAGCAGTGGACGTCTTTCGGCTGAAATGATGATGATGATGATGAGAATCATTTTGAAGCATATTGCGAATCCATTACTCCATATATTCGAAAACTGTGTCTGCATCTGTAGTGTCAAAATGGTCAATCAATCAAGTTTCATAATCTTCTAACAAAATGGCCTCATTGCTTTCACATTGGCTCATTGACTTTCCAGTGGTCAACTACTGACACTCCACTTCATATTAATAAATTTTCAAATAGACTACTTTTTAGAAAATCATTTCTACTTTATAATAATGGAAATGCGGCAATGTTTTTTTTATCAGCATTCCATTACGAGACTATTAACGGATCAGTGAGCGATCATTATGAATTAAGCAGATTACGAACTTCTAGCACAATGACAATTGAATCTTTTTGGAATGACAAATTTATAAAAATAGCCGACTAGGGGTTATTTTTACTGACATCATCAGTACTAATCAATAAAATAGCTTTCCCTTTTATTTCCAACTGATACTTTAAAACTGCGAATGTTATGTTAGTCGAGGCAAACTAGTATACGTCGAATGTTTTTGGTAGGATTTTTCCAAAATTGAAATAGGAAAATAAATAATAAAAACTACAAGCAAATTGCGTAACACACTATAAATCTCAATCATTGTGAAGGACATTGCTAATCGATAGCTTCATATGTTGGATAAGATAAGGTTTTTATTTTCTTAAACATGTGAGTGTACATACATAACAAGTGCATACAAGGTGTTATATAATGTTAAGTTCAAACATGTTTGTCAAAATAATAGAGTTATACAATAAAATAATCACAATATTAAAAGTTGTCATACTTATTTACTAATCCATACTAATATTATAAATGCGAAAGTATCTCTGTCTGTCTGTCTGTACGGCTTTCACGCCAAAACTACTGAACCTATTGTAATGAAATTTGCTACACAGATAGTCTAGAGCCTGAGACATACATAGGCTATAAAACATCCCGCTATGATCAATAGGAGCAGAGCAGGAACAAAAAATGTTGCGGAAACGGGAGCAAACGCGAACGTACTACATATTGCTCCCATTATTTTAACAGGGTTTTATTTTATATCAACTCAGCTCATTCGGCTAGAAGCTTACGCGGGTGAAACCGCGGGGCACATCTAGTGTATTATAAATTAAATCAATATTATTATCACTCAAAATGAATCCAATGACTTATTTATGTCAAATTAATTTTATTTTCATTAAGGAACTCATTAACACAAATATGCTCTAGCGGTCAAAAAAGTACCAAGTTTGCTTTTATACATAGACTAGCTTTCCGCCTGCAGCTTCGTCTGTGTGGAATTCGGTTATATCGCGCTTTTTAGTTTTCCCTCGGGACCATATTTTTTTTTTCAATAAAAGGTAGCCTATGTTTTTCTCAGGGTCTAAAGATTGTCTGTGCCAAATTTTATCAAAATCGGTTGAGAGGTTTAAGCGGGAAAGCGTAACATACAGACAGACAGAGTTGCTTTCGCATTTATAATATTAGTATGGATAGAGCGCTCGCGTGGAGATCAGTTATAGCGAGCTTTTTAGATTTCTCTCGGGAACATAATATTTTTTCCGCGATAAAAAGTACCCTATTATTTAATCCGGACTTTTAACTTTACGTTTAAAAAATTTCAAAACAATCGGTTCAGTAGTTTCGGCGTGAAAGTGAGTTTGTTACTCACTTTCAGATTTATACTATTAGTAAGGATGGCTGGACCCAAAGACATTGACGACGTCACGTCTATTACGTGGGAATATGTCGGCTAGACGCTATCGGTCTTATCAAGTTTAAACATCGCCCGTAAACATCGTTTTTGAGACTTGAATGCTGTTTTTTTTTTCGTCGAGTTGCCCCAAAATATTAGCCCATAGCGTAAATGGGATTCTGCTAAACCATAGTACGCTGTCAGTAAAGCTTCCGTATATAAGGAAAATGAAAGTGTGTGTAAGGCTGTGTTATACATTCCATTAGGAGACGATTAACGGATCAAAAAAGCTCAGTAGCTTTTTTGCATAAAAACTCAAGCTTTCTAGTTAAGGTTTTTATCAATCTGGAGGTCTCGAAATTTTGTAGAGTTGACTTCTTCTACATTTTCATTGCAGTATTGTATGCTTGATTCATGCTAGGTAACCGTTGCGTGAAATGTATAGCTATCGTTTTCCGTTTTTCAAATTATTTACCGTCCGTCGTGTTTTATCCAGCTGATTTTAAGGAATTATTAATATTATTCTAATTCGTCTCTAAACTTATACAAGGTATTGTCAAAGTACTATCGTCCGCAAATAGGGTCACCGGTTCTTAAAAGCATTTAGGCAAGCAATTAATATATAATATAATAATAAATGGTCCCAACACGCTTCCCTGAGGTACCCCATATTCCATTTCACGCTCTGACGATCGATAACTTTCTTCTTTTTTCTTTACGGTAACAATAAGTCTTATTTCAGTCATTTGTTAGCTGTCTTAAATATGATTCGATTAGATTATGGACATTGCCTCTTACCATAAGCGTTCAGCGTTTTTAATAGTGTGTCATAATTATGTATATGGTCAAAAGCCTGGGTCATATCACATAATATGCCACAGACTGGGTTTCGTTTATCAATATTATTAAAAACATTATACAAAAAGTCATATACAGCCATATTAGTAGTGCTATGTTGTCGAAAGCCCTTCTGTTCATCACATATATTTCTCAAATATTTTTGATATGACTGGAATAAGTGCGATAGGGTAGTTTCCATTAAATCTCTATTTCTTTCTTGAAGAGAGGTTTTACTATGGATATTTTTAATGCAGATAGATAGACACCCGCGCTTATACTTTATGATATGACTTAGATGTCCACATATTTCCGCTGCTACAAATTTCATTACTTGACTGGCGATATATCATCATAGCCCACGCTGGCTGTATTGTTTAATGACATTATAATTTTGTGTATGTCTGGTGGTACTTTTGGTGCCATGAACATAGTTTTATCGTTTCACTACAATTTTAAATATTTGGGATTACTGGCAACGTGTAGTTTTGGTTGAATTTTGTTTATGAAATAGTCATTAAACGCCCACGACATTTGATGGGGAAATGTTACTAAGCGATTATTGAATTTATTTTTTTATGTTTTGTTTAGGTAAATTATATTTAGTACAATTAATTTTCGAATAATTTATCTACTTAATAACGTAATTAATGTTGTCGAATTATCAAAATTAAACTGATTACTACTGATAGTATGTTACGTAACCACTCAGATGATTCTTCTCTTCGACTTTAAAATAATTTTCCACGTTTCCTCTCGTTAATCGACCTGTGACATTCAACACAGGTGATGAGCAGAAGTCCAAGTGATACCGTTCGTAGGTATGAGAGGAATTCTGGCTTTATAAGGCAAACAGGAAAACTAAGTACTTGCTCATATCCCCTCATATCAGGCTTTGTTTTACTTTTATGTACATACAGTGCAAAAATATACAAAGGTGAAACAAGCACGTCTTCATTTTTTATAAGACTTACTTCTGAAGGTCAGTTTTTTTAACTTATAAATTTTGATATTCAAGTCACAATCTCATGTCAGCAACAATCACTGTCAAAAACAAGTGAGAAAATTTATGTATGGACAACAGGTCAAGCTATCCAAAATTGTCAAATATTTCCCATCAACCGTGAACCTTAAGTCTTTACAAATAAAGTTGAAAATGAATTAAATAAATTTAACAGATTGTAGTAGTTTGATGTGATGTCGTCTGTACGTATGGAATTTTTCTAAAATTTTGCATGGAAGCGTAACAAACATCCATATTATTAGTAGAAAGTACGTTAATGGATGCTTTATTATTATATTAAATAAGATTAGGTATTTATTTAATGTTACGTTTGCAACCTTTTTCTCCAAAAGTCATTTATTCAAATTAGGCTAAGAATCAGCACTTTTTGAACGCCAATATTACATAAGACAGTCCCTCAAAACGCCCGCCCTTCGACACTTCTTAGTGCTTTCGCTGGAAAGAAGCGGAACAAACTCCCCAGCAGCACCGCAGTCTGATCATTAAAAAAAAAAGAGCAATAAATACAGGCGACTTTATACAATACTATGTAGGTACAGTAATGAACACAAGAAAACGACTTATTCGTCAATTTATTTTTTTTTTAATTTATTTGCCAATTTTACCAATTTTTTGTCACAAAAGAGAAAACATAGAACTTCAAAATGGTACTTCTGATATGTCTGCCGCAGTGGCTGCACAACTAGAGTATATCTCAAGTACGAATGTGTCTCAATACTATAGTCCCCAGTACCGAGCAAGCTGATCCATTCACCGCTTCTCTCCGCCCAGGTAAGACGTTTGTTTGTAAACTTTAACTGGCCTTCTACAATATTGATAATGGCGCCGATTCTTTTGTTCACAAACTATTCTAATTTTAAGTTAACTGCATCGTTTTCTTTCCCTTTCTTTAAGAAAAGGATAGAAGATAACATTTTAGTTTAATCCTGTCAAATTAAGATATTCCATAGACAGTTTAGACGCGATTATAAAGATGGCGACCGAAAATATATCTATTTACGTCAGACGCGGACTAGTTTGACAGGTCTAAACTATTTTTTTTTTTATGAAATATTATGTTCTGTCCTTTTTTTAATGAAATGGAAGAAAAAGATGCATTGAATTAAATGTAATACCATCTTATCGTATAACATTATCAGCTGTTTTCAGTGTTGTATAGTGTTGCGAATGTTTTTGGTACGTGTCTTCTCAATATCTACAGTTGTTGTGACTTTGCGTTGAATTATAAAAATGTTCTAGAATTGTTTACATAACATAGTAGTAGATAAGTGTATCTTGTGTTTTGAACACTAAATCGTGTTTGAGTACGTCATTATCAGCTGTCAATCGATATACAGAACCAATATTAAAAGTATTTGTTTTTTAATTATTAAGTAAAGTTGAAACCGGCTTTTGTGTATGCGTATTTGTGTCGATCAACGGCTTGAGTGGGGATAAAGATGCGCTTGAGTCATTGTTGTTAGTCAACAAGACAGGCGGTCAGACCAGTCTCGAGGAAGTGTGGTAATCAAAGCTCTTGCCTTCTGTGTATGAGAAGAGCCTTTAGCCTGCAGTGGGGCTAAAATAGGCTGCAGGGTAATTGCGTAACACACTATCAGAAGCAATGGGTTTCATTTTGACAGTTCTACAGCATTCATTGCGTTATTCACGTTGTGAACAGATACGGTTTTGATCATAGGGAGCAATGGACTAGCAATACTTTGCTTCAAAATGATTCCAACTGATAGAAATAATGTGTTATGCAAGCTGCTGAGACCAATTAATCTAGGTATACTAATATACAAAGCCTCATTCATGGCACGCCAACAAGCTCGATCCTGAGCAGTTCTCCGCCAGCCACTACCAGCCACCTTTTTGATGTCGTCGCTCCATCTCGCCCAAGGGCGAGGCCTATGTCCAGCAGTGGACGAGTAAAGGCTGATGATGATGATGATGATGATGAATATACAAAGCTGAAGAGTTTGTTTGTTTAAACGTGCTAATCTCAGGAACCTACAGGTCCGATTTGAAAAATTCTTTTTGCGTTCGATAGCTCATTAATCCAGGAAGGCTTTTGGCTATATAACATCACGCTGCGACCAATAGGAGCGGAGCATAACTAAACCACGCGAACGACGTCGTTGGCATCCGCTAATTAATTTATACTTATTTATTTAATTGTAATTGTTCAATATCGCGTCATAAAATGTTTATATGGTTTAAAATAAAATAGACAGTTCAGTTTTTATGATTTGTTGTTGTAGTAGCAAAAGAATACATTTTCTGTAAAAATTTCAAACGTCTACATGTGGTTGTTATTAATTTCGAACGCAAAAAAATAAAAATATCACGTTTTTGTACGCGAGCTCTCCTAAAATATTTATTTTATTCTACCTTTAGTGTTTGTTGTAATAATGAAGTAAAATTTCAAGTATCTAGCCATCACTGTTCTTGAGATACAGCTTAGTAACAGACAGATAGTAGAGTCTTAGTAATAGAGAGCTAAAACACTAGTTGTTATAAGAAAACTGCTTAAAAAGTACATTTGTTTAAGAATTCTTCTCATCTTATCAGTTGTTGAGACATTCGATCATAATCTAATACGTGAGTTGATAAAACAACTTCACCTGTCGATCTTATGAAATGTAATGTACTTAACTGTACTGATCAGCACGGTAATTACGTAACACACTATCAGTAGCAATGGGTTTTATTTTGACAGTTCAACAACATTCATTGCGTTATTTACCTTGTTGAACAGATACATTTTAGAACATAGGGAGCAATGGAATAGCAATAAGATTCAATATGATTTCTGCTCATAGTAATGGTGTGTTACGTAATTAGCGTGCTGATCTCCAAGTTGCTTAATCCGAAGATGCAATAATTCTAGAACGATGTCAAAGTCAAAATCAACAGTATTAATGCCATTAAAAATGCACATTTAAAGGTCAAAAACAAGAAAACAAAACTGTTTCCAAAAGGCAGTTTCGTTAAATTCTGAATTTAGATTAATTTTTATATTGGTACCTATCCTATAAGGTCCTATTAGGTCCCGTTTTTACTAGGTGAAAATAGGACTCGTACTAAGTCTATTTATTACCTACAAAGACTCCGCTGCTACCAGGTTGTATCCCATTCGCTATGATAACTAGACCGTTTACATTTTCACAGATTCTGAAATATTTCTATTCCCGCTACAACAACAAGTACCAAAACTGGACCAATTATATTTTATTGATACATAATTCTTCGTGAGAATCGCACTAAGTTGTTTTTTTTATATATACACTGATCAGCGATGCGACAGAGCTTGGTAACCACACTGCAACAATTTTTAAATGTATTTAGGAAAAAATATAACATGGTGTAAAAATGATTGGAATCGATTCAGTTGCTTGCTATGTTTATTCAGGTTTCGTATAAAGAAAAAAATAGCGTTGTATATTATACAGAGTGGTATTATATACCTACTTATGTATTTTATCTGTTAAAACAGTCTATACATTTAGTGTATTGTATGCATAATCCTCGTCAAGTCGTTCTCCTCTTTACTGACGGTCGTGATATCCCTGTGGAATTATCTTCTGTTTTGTGACAGTTAGCCATCTGTTACGATTCCTGGCCGCGAGAATAGCATCATGCTAGCCTCCGTGGCGTAGCCGTAGCGAACGCAGCCGTTGCGCAATGAGGCGCGGGTTCGAACCCCGCACAGTGCTAATATTGATATGCATGAATATGAATATTGGCACTGGTCTGGTCGTGCCTCGGAAAGCACGTTAAGCCGTTGGTCCCGTTACGGGTTGTTGGAGCCCTCAAAAGTCTAACAATTGGTTTAACTGCAATGCTTAGATATCGCCTTCGGGTTGTGGAGGTCAGACGGCAGTATAAATATCGAAGTTTAGCCAAAATCAACAGTTAGACCGGTAAAGCGGACCCCAGACTCCAAAGCTGAAAGCTACGGATGCGACTGGGATTAACGCTGAGACGATGATGATGATGATGAGTATAGCATCATGCAGGCCGGTGTCCAGAGATGAACGGATTTGGTCAGTCTACCTTATTAGACCGCGACCTCTAGAACGTCGTCCATCCTCCGACCCAGTAATCATCAGAAGTTCAAGATTGTCTCCATCTTTTCTAGCAATTTGGCCAAAATATTCCAAAATTCTTCGAAGGTAGACAGATGAGAGTATTATTGTGACACCTTATTGTAACGTATGTATAATATTTGCACCTTGACTTTGAAGCTTTTTCTGGAAGCATTCTGGAAGCATATTTTGTAGTGTTGGAATGTATATTTATATAATGTGTATTTTTGATGTACAGTAATGTTTATATAAATAAATATATAAATACACAGATATTTATATCAAAACGTTTTATATTAAGCTGTATGTATAGACAATTTTAGCATCGTTCTTGTTTACAAGCTCAATAGTTATGAATGTTGTAATCACTTTGAGTTCACAGACTATTGCGCATGAGTAACTACTATGCATAATACTGCTTAGCCCAGGTGCGCAGGAGCGATTTTTTCTCGAGGCAATTTTTTATACTCGCACTGGATTTTCAATTAACCGCTCAGGGGCGAGAGGTGAAAATCCAACAGTGCTTTTTCGACGCATTGGGATGTGTACTGTTGGATTCTGAATGCTCAGTTCAACACCGAGGGTCGAAAATCCAATGCGCTATGAAATCCCGCCTTACATTTAGCTTGTCAAACTTGATTGTTGCTACATAGTTTATTGTAGGTGTATGGCCACATTAAACCGGTCATGTGTATGAACTGCATCTACAGTGTTGCTGATGCTGTTCTAAAGATATCATTTCTTGTGTTTGTTATCAAAGGAAAGGGTTGTGGAATTGGCCTTTTAAGAGGAACCGGGACCATACTTTTCATACTGATGAACACCGGGGTGGTTTTAGTGAAGTAAAAATCCCACACTCCCCGACATTCCAGCCGTTCTAGAGGTCAATACGAACAAGAATAATAGCACTGTTTACCATCAGGCGGGATCGCGGTCAAACACTAGTTTATCATCATCATCATCATCGTCATCAGCCTCTACTCGTCCACTGCTGGACATAGGCCTCTTCCATGGCACGCCAACAAGCTCAATCCTGAGCAGTTCTCCGCCAGCCACTACCAGCCACCTTTTTGATGTCGTCGCTCCATCTCGCCCAAAGGCGTCCTACGCTACGTTTGCCGTAGTTTACACTATTTTATAATATGAAAAAAAAAACTATTATTTTTTATGTATGTTAAGCAGTGATGTAATCGTTGATGGTAAAGCCTTGAAGACATTTAAATTGTAGTCAGACAAAAACACCGCCACTGGCAAACTGTTCCAGTCCCTCGATGTACGCGGTATAAAAGACGAGGCTAAACGCTTCGTCCGGATCGTAGTGTTGTTAAAAACGTAATGGTGGATACCCGCCGTACGACGGGACGCCCTTTCTTCAAAATGCATCCTATAGAACACCGACAGGCTGGCTCTTCTTTGGCTGTGCTCCAATTAATACTAATTTAAGAATATATGTATGTGTCTTAGATACTTCAATACTAACCATAACAATGAATTAGATACGGCACTTTTCTAATAATCACTGCGCATATTCATTAAGAGAAATAATCAATTCTTGACTAGGGAATGCAATTCCGACTCGAGATCGTTAATTTGAGATCTCGTCTAGGCAGTTGTATAGTTGAAACTTCGGTTCTACACTGGTTGGCAACAGCGTGACTAAGCAATTTTATGCAAACTGCAAAAATCTCCCTCTATTCCCCCAAAATCAAAAAAATCCATTTATTTTTTATACCGAGTTCCGAGCGATGTGTGCAGCATTACTGACCATTGCCATCCAATCCGGTCAATCTCGAACGGGAGCTCGTAGCATATTATGCTTCGGGATTGTTCCCGTAAAATTACACGGGATCCCGCGTTATCGGGATTTGGGATTGCATTCTCTATTCTTGATTGAAACGCGTGCAATTTGTGTTAAAACAAACAATATTTAAAAATATTATATATCCCCTTATTAGTTTAGCTTAGATACTATGACAGAATAAACAGTACAACTTGCTACCCGTGACTTTGCCCACTTGGTAGTCTTTTTTTTTATTTGGGATAGGAAATCATCAAATATCATCAAATATAGTAGATGGGTAAACTTAAATCAGCCATTCACTGTTCACGTGCGCAAACGTTATTTAATTGTCAAGTTTTTTTTAGCCTTTGTATTGTTAAGGACACTTTTTGCTTCAGTCTTTTGTTACATTGTTAATGGCTAACATAAAAAGTCTCACTGAAGAAGGTATGTTATGTACCTTGACGTCCTCCGTGGCGCAGCGGTCAATATGCCTGCTTGCGACGTGGAGGCCCCGGGTTTAATCCCCGGCCAGGTCATGATGGAAAACGATCTTTTCCCGATTGACCTGGGTCGTGACCCATATATGTCGGGATCTATATATGTATCTATTATAAAAATAGTATCGTTGGGTAAGTAACCCATAACACAAGTTTCGAACTTACTTTGGGGCTAGCTCAATCTGTGTGATTTGTCCGTATATATTTATTTATTTATTTACCTATGTAGCCGCTTGTATTATAAGGTACCAGGCCATCATAGTGAAGAGCTTCCTACCAACACAATATCATGCAGATGGCATGACCATAAATTTCTGACACTATCTACTGATTTGGTTTAAAATGATCTTCAAGACCTGGAGCACAGGCGAAGAGTAGCCAGCCTGTCGGTGTTCTATAGGATGCATTTTGGAGAATGTGCGAGAGAATTGTATGACTTAATTCCTCCATCTCCCTTCCATTATCGGACGACCCATCGTACGGCGAGTATCCAACCTTACTTTATAGACACCATTAAGATCTGGACCAAGCGCTTCGCCTCGTCTTTTATACCGCGTACATCGAGGGACTAGAATACTTTGTCAGCGGCAGTGTTTCCGTCTGCATACAATTTAAGTGTCTTCAAGGCTAGAACAGGCTCTTAATAAACTAGTGCGCTTTACCATCAACAAATACATCACTGCTTACCATCAGGCGGGATTGCGGTCAAGCACTAGTTTATAGTATGAAGTATGGTACGCAGTGATGCAATCGTTGATGGCAAAGCGCGCTAGTTTATTAAGAGCCTATTCATTCAAAAAACTGAGTTAATAGGAAGGAAGACGGCAGTTGAAAGGGGGTGGTGCAATGTTAAACCCAACAACATGACCAACGATGCTGCGTTATAGCGAGTTTGATCTAGAATCCCTCCACGACCAAATTACCGACACAACAACATTTGACGCATCGTACCCGGCACACATCGCAATACAACTGCTCAGACCCGTCCTCCATACGGCTTCACCAGACATCATGCCGGAACACGACGAATCGCTTGGCGGCAAAACTTTGTCTGGTGGTAGGTAACTTCTGCCAGCTGATGTTATGGCCTACCACCGAGAAAGGAATAAATTAAAATCGGAGACATATTATGACATCTAGTACTACTAGCCCGCACTGGGCTTACGTTTAGGTAGATCCACTCCAAGTCCACTCTCTATCACAGAGAGAAACCCTGAATTTCAGCAGTGAGAACATTATAGGCTGAATGATTAAAGCTTATGCTATTTCAGTACATATAGATAATTAAAAAAAAAATAATAAAACAACAACACCAACACGGAATATTCTAGAACGTCCCATCATTCTTTATTCAAACATAACCAGCACATGACGTGATAAGTACCTAGGCAAATACCATATCGAAACAGTACCTATTTATTGACCTTGAGATTTTTTTTTTGCTAGCAATTCTACGTGCAGTTGAATAGAACAACTCGACAACATAATACCCCTACCAAATGCGGATCAAAATATTCAGCTCTGTTGTACGGATGGTTGGACCTGCATACGTACGAACAGCAGAGTCATGGGTCTAGCTAGAAGAGGCAAGAGTTGGCAATGGTCACTTTAGAATCTTCTTTAAAAACTAAGTTTTTCCTTGAAAAATCTACAGTATTGAAGAGTTACTAGCTTCTTATAGGCTTACTTTGTTAAACGTCAGTCTGTTTTTTAGTCAAGACAAAAGCGTGATGACCGTTGGATTATTACTCGGTTTTATATTAGGTATCTCATTAAATGACAGATTAGTTCAGCTAGACGGCTGCCCTCTAGAAAAAACTCTAGCCAAACAAATCATTGAGCGAGCTTTAGTAATAGGGCCTTGTTTGGCAGCCTTTAGGTACAAACTCGTCGAAACCCTATTATTAAATATATTTTTTTAGGTTTGAGGAAAAAGGTTTGCTTAAAATACTTTTGCTTTATTGTTTCAGATAAAACGTGTTTGAAACTATGTTCAAGACTCTGCTGTTTGTAGCTGCGGCCGTTGCGTTGGCATCAGCCGCGCCTGCTGATGAAGCACAAGTAAGCATTTCTTTATAATTCCAGCGTTTCGTTTTTATTTATTTATTTGCCTGTTTTTCTCTTTCCTGACGATAATTTTTCGTACTTCAGGTAGTAAACCGAGCGATCGTCCAGTTGAAAAGTGACGGCGTTAACGGCATCATTACCTTCACCCGGCAAGATGACGGCAAGGTTCACATCAGCGGCACCGTAACCGGTATGCCAGCTGGCGAATACGGTTTCCACGTCCATGAGACCGGAGACCTCACTAAAGGCTGCGCGTCCGCCGGCGGTCACTTCAACCCTAACGGAGTAGGTGTTCCTTTTCTCTATTGTAATATAGCTTAACTTAAACAAGTCCACCAAAGAAATAAAGAACCTAACTGTTTGGCTTTAAATTCTGCTTTTTAGAACGTTTTTAGTGTCATAACCACTTGCTAATATTAAATCTTGAATCTACAGAAACAGCACGGCCATCCCCAAGACGAGAACCGTCACGTCGGTGACCTCGGCAACATCAAGTTTGACGACAACAAAACGGCCAACATTGACTTCGTTGACCACGAGATCAAGTTGAACGGCAAGCAGAGCATCATCGGCAGGGCCCTGGTCCTCCATGCAGGCACAGATGACTTCGGCAGGACTGATCACCCCGACTCGAAGAAGACTGGAAATGCCGGAGGACGTGTGGCTTGTGGGGTCATTGGAATCGCGTAGGAAGCTTTTTATCAATGTATGTCTAATATGTTCTCGAGAAATAATGGCTGGAGAAATTTATGTTTTAGTCAAATGCTCGTACTACTGATGTTTAAATTCCCCTGATGCCTTCATTACTAAAAACTATGGTTTAGTTGGATCATACGTCATTACTCCTCGGGCCACATTAGTTAGACTGTATATATGTTACTGACTAATCTTATCTAATTCCAATTTACTAACAAACTTTGAGATTTCGATACTACTGTTTGGGAGTGACCATGATGAAATATTATAATAATGTAAAAAGCTGTGTTCTCCTAAACTATTATTATTAGGTACAAAGTATTTCATAGGAAGAACTTAAATAGTTCTTGTTTTAGAATCTCAGTAGACATTGTTATTTAGGATAAGAATTCCTTTGTTTTCTACTTTTATATGATCCTGTGCTGTGGCACTATCGATGTTATCTGCCATGTTTTCTTCTGTTCTGCCAAATTAAATAAATTATCTTAATAAATGTTGTTTTTTATTGTAGGTGTCGATAAACTTTTTAAAACAGGATTAGTAAATTTGATTGTTTGTAAGTGCTAACAATTTATTATAAGACGCTTGAATTAGGAACACATGTCGATTTTTTCTTTTTTGCAATTGGGATTTCCATTCTATAAAAATAACTATGGAGGTTGCAGCACGAATCATGATTTTCCAAGTCGTGACTTATTGTCGATCATAACAACATGGACTTAAGAAAATACCTAAAGGTTATTTTTTTTCTTTCATTGTTATTAAATGTATCTCAAGAAAAATCTGACATCTATTATAATGGTAGATAAGGAAGGTGGATAAGGAAGGATAAGGTAGGAAGTGAATAAGTCGATCTTACACACGGCCTTAGTATCGCTGTAAGAGATCTTAGTTTTATATTGAAACTACAAAGATATCTTCTTAAGAAAATAATTGATTTCGTTGGAGTGTTGCGAGGAAACGTTACAAGGAAAAACATAAACGAAAATTATAATGCAGGGAAAGACAGTGTAATTATCAAAACAATGTTTTCAGACGTTTTCATGGCACGGTCCCCTTAATATCCAAAAATATTTCGCGATCCCCTTCCTTCCGCTGATTTTAACTTGGAATATCAGTGTAATACTTTGGGTACCTTTAAGTTAAATAGAATTTCTACAATCTATCACTGAAACTTTGAGATATTGGATTCTATAAGGAACCTCCTATAATTTGAAAGAAACTGAGACCCATTGGGCATTGGCGTAGCTAGTTGGCTGGTTCTTCCTGGGCTTTTTTTGGTCTCACCTTGCCTCCCCCCATCTCTAGCTACTTCTATGCGAAGATCGCCTCAATGATGCATAGTAACCCACTAGGGGCTCGGGACAAAGGCATTGAAAAAACATATGTGATATGGCTTTAAGATGATTATTATATCATATGGCTAGAAAGTGACAATATACTCCATACTGTCAGGAAGGCTGAAAATGAATTCGTATGTAGTATGAGGATGTTGATGGAGTGCCTCAGAATTATTTAGGAACAGACCTCTTAGTAACTGTAAGGGGTCTGCCCTTAGTAGCTATTAAAGGCGAGTTGATGGTGATAATAAAAATTATTGTGAGTTACATGAGATGGATAGAAAGCTTATTGTTGTTGCAAACTGGGTAATGCAGTAACAGCTACAGTCAACAATGAACAAAAAGACGAAGTTGTTACCATTGTTACACCAAACGAAAGTGAAAAAGTATACCAAGAAATTAATTCCTCAATAACACCAAATGAATCATTTTTATGGCGCCGAAACTGGGCGATGCACCATCCAGGCATTATTTAATGTTAGCGAAGGTCGTACTGATTGAATCATTGTATGTACGGTTGCGGTTTTGTGATGCAATGTATTGAGATACCAACCTTATCATTTTTGCATAATTATATTGCTATGTAATGTTATGTACGACACACTTCAATTATTTAAGTATGGGATGGACGAGAGGTTTTGCTAGGAAGTTTTATCCTTCACTTCCAAACGGTAGAAATTGGTAAAGAGCTGACTTTTTGGTAATTTTAATGTGCATAATCTCGACTTATAATAGGTATAGTCGAGATTAAAAGTCTATAAAACTATAATACAGACAAGATGTTTTTTATCCATACTAATATTATAAATGCGAAAGTAACTCTGTCTGTCTGTCTGTCGGTCTGTCTGTCTGTCTGTTACGCTTTCCCGCTTAAACCTCTCAACCGATTTTGATGAAATCTGGCACAGATAATCTTTAGACCCTGAGAAAGAACATAGGCTACATTTTATCCCGGAAAAATTTGATGTTCCCGAGGGAAATCTAAAAAGCGCGATATAACCGAACTCCACGCGGGCGAAGCCGCGGGCGGAAAGCTAGTATTCTATATTTCTATGGTAAGAACGAGACCATGCCAAAGAATCAACTGGCACAAGAATTATTTTTAATTATAGCATTTTCTTGGGAAACCGCTGGATGCGGGAGGCGCAGGACCGGTCGTCGTGGACGTCGTTGGGGGAGCCCTATGTCCAGTAGTGGACGTCTTTTGGCTGAAATGATTGATGATGATGATGATCATCATATTAGTTGTTGAAAGTCCCTAAGGTTCACTGTACAGACGACAGCACATCAAGCTACTACAATCTGTCAGATTTTTTAATAACATTTTCAACTTTATATCTAAAGCAATAAGGCTCAAGGTTGATCAAGAATATTTGACAGTTTTGAGTAACTTGACTTGCTAAAGAGAGCGTTTCAATTCCCATTTGCCTAGGCTTAAATAATAAAGAGGATAATTATTTGATTTCAATTAATGTTTCTTTCTTTTATTGCAGGGAAGAATCTTCTGCTAAGACAAATTCTGCATCAGCCTCAACCAGCAATATTTTAATAGCAATTTCCATTTATTCTCTAATTGCAGCTCTTTTATATTAAATACAAAATTGGAATCAAGTTTGAAAGTTTTATTTTTGGCATGTATTATTTTATTATAAAAAAGTAATTTTCTTATTTTATTTGACATTTAAGTGCATAACTGTAAACTTAGTTGTCGTTAAATTTTAAGTTAGACTAAGTTAATAAATCCACTTATAGTACTTAATTATTATGAAACTAAGCTTTTGATAACTCGAATTCATATTCTTGTTTTTTTTTATGATATAATATGTGATGATAGAATTAAGAATAATATCGACACTCGAAATCATTGTCTCCTAAGAAACAGTTATTCTCTAGTTTAGGAGGCAAGATTTATTGTTTTTGTTCTATAACGTATTTTGTAAATACGAAACCTGAATACAGTTTGTTCGTAATAAGCAACTGAGTCGATTCCAATAATTTTTACACCATGGTATGTTTTTTTCCAAATATATAAAGTGTTGCAGTGTGGTTACCGAGCACACAACACAGTTCACAGTGGATCATAGTGTCCGATGACCCCTGCCGCGCCGCGCCGCTGCAGAAGCGAGCGGGCGGACCATATTTTTGTAGGGACAATCAGGTAACATAACAAGCTCATAACTTTGTGATTTTTCATGATAGCTTTTTGAAATTTTGTACACATATTTAAATAAAAATACTGGACACGTGTTTCGGGTTACGTATAAACAAAAATAACGTTGTACCTATAGACTATTACTTTTATTTTATTTTCTCTCTCCTTGTGTCTATTGTTAGTTTTTTAAGTACTGGCATGTGCCTAGTATGCAAACTTTTTCTATGTATTGGTTCAATAAACGTATTATAATGAAGTTTTATGTAATAAGTATAGTCAATATTGGTTGTAGGTATACTGGCAAATCATTAACAACCTCTCAGGATTATATTACAACATCATAAACAGCAACTTTTGATGTGATTTTTATTAATTAATCAGATTTTAATTCATCAGACTAGTACAAATTTGAATTCAAATAATTTAAATATTCGATTTTGAAGGACTAGTTTGTTAAGTTTACATAGGAAATAGTGAAAGTTTAGTTTTTGGTCCGTATAATAAGTATGTTAAATATATACAATATGTAAAGAAAACCCTGTCCGATCCGGGAAGGTATTGTTAGGTATCGATAACTGATTCTACTAATGACTACAAAGCCGGGCTAAACTTAAAAAAAAAATCCCCCTAAAAAAATAAATATTATTTCGCAAAAAGAGGTAACTTAAAACATGTGCGGTATTTCATACAGGCGCGGGCGAAGAGGCGCAGGGCACGCGGCACGCGGTCGCATCGCTATTCGCTCAGAATTATACCGTCAAAAATACTGTTGTCACTTTTTAAAAATTACCAAATTTTGGGGAAGTTGGAATTAATTCGCAGGAAAAGATTATTTCAAAATTCACTAGTATTGTTACTATGATGATTATGTAAAATTTCATATGTTATTTGGTCATGTGTTTACCTAACCTTTACTATCCTTACGGGTCGGACAGGGTTTTCTTAACATATTCTATACCTAATGTTTCTTTCAAAATTCATTGAACAATAGTTTCCGGCGTTGGTTCCGTCGGACTACAATTTGAGTGTCTTCAAGGCTAGAGTGAATAGGCTCTTAATAAACTAGTGCGCTTTACCATCAATAATTGCATCACTGATTACCATCAGGCGTAAAAAAAGTTATTTTGTAATCAGGGATCCTATAAGGTTGTCAGTGCTTTACCAATAATAATCCTACATATATAATAAGCAATCAGGAACATGTCTAAATATGTAGGTATTCCAGTGTTGGTTGCCTGTAGCATCACAATACTGCTAAGTATTTAAATAGGAATATTTTTGTCATTTCCTTATAAGTTGGGTAATAAATATGTCGATTGTTTATAGAAATACTGTTATTTTATTTTGTCTATTCATAACCATTGTTTTGTGTTTTTTAATCTACACATAGTACCTATATGAACTAAGTAGGTACCCCAGCAAAAAACAAGTAAGCTCAAATTCGACATACCTAATTGATGATTATTTTTTGTAAATAAATATGAGTAGTTTAAAAAACAATAAAAAACATGCTTTTAAAAAACATCAAACTAAAAAGTTAAAAATAATTTAAAATAAAGCGTGGGGCGCTTTGTGCTATAATTTTTGTATAGGTATTAATTGTTGTGTATTTTGACTGCGACGATTTTTATTGATGACTAGCGGCCGCCAGCGACTTCGTTCGCGTGGAGTTAGTTTTGCTGCGCTCCTATTGCTCGCAGCGTGATGTTGTATAACCTAAAGCCTTCTTGGATTAATGGGCTATCCAACGCAAAAATAATTTACATACAGTATGTTAACTAACAGAGGGCGTTCCCGTTAACCCGAAATAGTATAGCATACATACATGCTAAAAAAAATATTTCCATTCGAAAACAAAATGTTTTAAAAATTTTTCAAATAAGAAAATATTCAATAAAAATTTTAAATTGACATGTAAAAGAAACACACTGTACACGCGAACATGAAAGACGGCAACGTCGCAATTTATTTATACATGACGACTACTATTTTGATTTAAAACAGGAGGTTTCAAATTTATTTCCAATTAGAATTTTTTTTTATTCGGATTTTTTATGCTTATTTTTCTATGCTGATATTTTTATTTTAATCTATTAATGATATATATTAACGAGTTTAAGGGAACGCCCTCTGTTATTTAACATACTGTATATATGAAAATTTTTATTTTTTTTATTTTTTAATTAGTTCCTGAGATTAGCGCGTTCAAACAAACAAACACACTCTTTAGCTTTATATATTAGTACATAGATTGTGTTTTGCACTGGTGATTTTGCGATAAGGTACTTGAAGTAAATATTATGTACAAAGAGGTAAGTGCAAGAAAAGAACTTGATACAACGGATTTACAATACTCCCTAATCCCTGATCTTGTGATGTCAAGCCAAAATAATGGAAAAAAATCAATTTAGAATCGTTTTATTTTTATTAGTTCATGACACTTACAAGAAAATTTTAAATGCAATACAAGTTGTTCAGAATAAGCAACTGAATCGATTCAAAACATTATTACACCATGTTATATTTTTTCCCAAATGCATTTATAAATTGTTGCAGTGTAAGCACACTAACACCGTCCTAGCGCCCCACGGAGCTTACGAAAGCTGACGCCAGAGGTCAACGTACCGGTCACCCGCCCGAGTGGCACGCGGACCATATTTTTGTTGGAACAGCCAAGTAGGATAACAAGCTCATAACTTTGTGGTTTTTCATAATACCTTTTTGAAATTTTGTATATAGATTCTTTACTTAAAAATACTGGACACGTGTTTCGTGTTTCGCTTAAACAAAAAATAGTGTTGGATATACGTGCTTGGATAAATAATAATAATGTTAAGCCAAGCTTGCGGCGGTTAGTTTGTAGATGGGTGAATGTCTTTACATACAGAGACTCTTTGCCGTAGGACCGATGCCAGGTGGGGCCGACGGGTTCTCGAGTGGTGACCACCCACCGGAAGACGCAGTGTGGGTAGGCCCCCGACAAACAGGCATAAACAAAAAATAATGTTGTACAAAGATTACCTACGTGTTAGTGTGAAATTTTTATTCGTTTAATACAAGCTTTTAAAAATAAACAATTAACTATATACAATATCTAAAGAAAATCCTGTCCGACCCATAAGGATAATAAAGGTTAGGTAAACACTTGACCAAATATAATATAAAATTTTACGTAAACATAATAGTGTTACGGGCTGGGGCTACTAAAACGCCGGTTAAGGGTTGCGAAGTTTATTGGCAACGAAGGTACAGACGATCGTAGGCAATGACAAGTAGAACGTAGGTGATGTCGCACCGAAGTCTTCTCTTACGTCCACGAAGTCCGTGTCGTAAACACACAATAACACTACAGATGTTACTCCACATAGTACTCGAAGTTCTCGTTACAATTGTCGCAGTAGGTATTCTCAATTATCGCTTCTTATCTGTCGCTTGTTTTCGTATTGCTAGTCGAATGTAGACTGACTCTGCGCCGGCGTCCCAGCGCTATATCAGGTCAGCTGATCGAACATTCCAGATTCCTCTAGACGTAATAATAATAGCGCATAACTTCGAGGACATTCAGTAAGTACCTACGGTAATTCCCGGAAACGGGTTTCTGGAAATTTCGATGTCGTCGCTTTGTTGACAAAATTATTGCGACCTGTACCATTCGATAGGCCATTCTAAGTCTAGCAATGCGTTTTTATATTGCACCTAGAAAATGTCTAGATCTGGGGATATAGGGCTTAAAAGTTACGCAATGCATGTCACGCGATATTGAACCTTATTCCATCGACATAGGGTTCATTCATAACAATAGTAACAATACTAATGAATTTTGAAATAATCTTATTTTTCCCCGAAATTTGGTAATTTTTAAAAAAGTGACAACACTATTTTGACGGTATTATTATAAGCGAGGCGAGCACGTGCCGCGTGCCTTGCCCCCCGTCACCTGCGGAATGGTTAATGGCCTACCGCACAAGTATTAAGTTACCTCTTTTTGCGAAATAATTTTTTTTAAGGGGGAATTTGTTTTTAAGGATAGCTCGGCTTTGTATCCATTAGTAGAATCAGTTATCGATACCTAATGATACCTTCACGGATCGGACAGGGTTTTCTTTACATATTGTACATGTATAAAAAAAAATTGCCATTAATCAGTAACCAATTACTCATAAAACATATTTATTCATCATTTAACAACTATGCCTATCGATACTAATATATAAAGCTGAAGAGTTTGTCTGTTTGTTTGTGCGCGCTAATCTCAGGAACTACTGGTGTGATTTGAAAAATTCTTTTTGTGTTGGAGCGCCTATTAATCCAGGACGGCTTTAGGCTATATAACATCCCGCTATGACCAATAAAAGCAGAGCAGTAACAAAAATCTATACTAATATATAAAGCTGAAGAGTTTGTCTGTTTGTTTGTTTGTTTATGCGCGCTAATCTCAGGAACTACTGGTCTGATTTGAAAACTTCTTTTTGCGTTGGATAGCCTATAAATCCAGGCTTTAGGCTTTGTAACATCCCGCTATGACCAAAAGGAGCAGAACAGTACAAAAATGTTGCAAAAACGGGAGCTAACGCTGACGTACATATTGCTTTCATTATTTTAACTGGCGCTTATTTTATATCAACTCAGCTCTTTTTAATTTTGCCGGAACGGGACGAACAGCGCACTCAGTTACCATTGAACTTAGCTCATGAGGAAATGCAATATTAGTAAGAGCAGTGAGCGCGGAAGAATGTTACAGCAGTGTAAGTTGTTAGTTTGGGATGAATGTGATGATATTCCACAAAAGGGCAATTGAAGCACTAGATCGCACAATGGGGGACATCAAAGGCAGCCAAGATATCATGGGAGGGACGGTGGTATCTTTAGCTGGTGACTTTAGGCAGACCCTTCCAGTGATTACTAGGGGTATGCCGCCGGCAGATGAAATAAATGCCTCTTTGAAAGCATCTGCATTATGAGTTCGCGTGAAAAAGTATTGTCTCATCACGAATATGCGAGGGCATCTTCATCACGATTCTCAAGCCGGGTTTATGCAATATGCAGCTACTCTTTTAAAAATCGGAGTAGATCGCATGCAAACTGACAGTAGCGGCATGATTAGAGTGAGTAGTGAGTTCTGTCAAGTTGTGGATAGCTCAGATGACCTATTAAATAATTCTATCCGGATCTTCAAACAAATATGGCCAACCGAGAATGGCTATGCGAAAGGGCAATTTTGGCGCCGACTAATGAAATAGTAAAATAAATGGACAAATTATGTTAAACGTTCAGGGAAATGTTATCGAATACCTTTCAGTGGACAATATGGACGGACACTGAATAAGTTACATCATACCTTATAGATTTTTTCAACCTAAAAATACTAAAAGTTGGTGTTCCAGTCCTATTAATGAGGAATCTTGACGCTCCAAAGCTGTGTAATTGTACTTGGTTACAAATAACATTTGGGTCACAACATTGCAAAGGCTACAATCATGGCTGGAATGGTAAAAGGACAAAATGTCTTGATTCCCCGTATTCCCATCAGCCCGACTGATTTGCCATTTCAATTTCAAAGAGTACAGTTTCTTCTGAAAGCAGCATTTGCTATAACAATAACTAAGTCGACAGACGCTTAAAGTTGCCGGAATCCATTTAGAAACAGCATGTTTTTCTCATGGGCAACTCTATGTGGCATGCTCACGTGTATCAAATCCAGAAAACCTTTATGTTTTGGCAAAAGACAGAAAAACAAAAAAAGTTGTTTATAAAACCGTCCTTACTTAAATGTACTCATATTTAATCAAGAGTAATAATTTTAACCCTTATTTCATAATATCCTAAGCGTATCCAAAACACCAACCAACGCAAAATAATTAGAAGTATGATATTTGATGTTTCTTTCCTTTGCTAAACCTTTAAACCCGGTAAAATTAACGTTGCTATAGGCCTTATGTATCTTTATAATCCTACTAATAATATAAACGCGAAAATGTGTTTGAAACCTTGCTGTAATGTAGGCATTTATCTTGGCATTCCCCCGGAAACTGGAACCACCGCGCTCTGTAAGCTGATGTCTACGCGGACGAAGTCGCGGGCAGCAGCTAGTGTTCTATAAATTCCTTAAGGCTATAAAAGCAATTATTTTGTAACCATGCTGTCAATGTGATTTTAAAAACATTATCCTGCTGCCAGCAGGATAATGTTTTAAGCAGCAGCAGGCTGCTGCTGCTTATTAATTTTAATTCATTTGTAATTTTATTACAAATCAATATACACATTTTTCTTGTAAATACCTTTACGAACTGATGGTTGCTATATGTTGCATGTATGCAGTTACGAAACTTAGCACTTTTTGTTAACCGCCTTCAAGAAAACTTTTCGTAAAAAAAACAACAGACTTCCACAAAAAAAAAACAACCGACTTCCACAAAAAAAAACACTACAAAGTGAAAAATAACTAATTTCGGAAGTCGGAGGCAAATATGAATATACATGCTCATGGTCAGTGTCTTTGGTTTTTGTATATTCATTTTTGCCACCGACTTCCGAAATTAGATAATTTTCACTATGTAGAGTTTTTTTTTTTTTTTGTTTAAGTCCGTTGTTTTTTTTTATAAAAAGTTTTTATTTTACAATTTTTAGTTGCAAAAAGTACTGTCCAGTTGCATCCGGTTAAACTGGACGCTGCCACCAACATAGTTGGGAATAGGCTAGCAAGCAAATGATGCCTTTTTATTTGAATTTTTACCTGTTATTTTGGTTTAAATATCAAACTACTGAATTGATTTTTATAAAATTTCTCTGGGACCGGTCTGAATGTATGAGCATTGCTGCAAGAAATGACATGATTACTCGTATTAATTTTAGTCTCTTGATTTTTTTGATTGTCGCATCAGTATGGCGAGTAGCTGTGGCTAGTGGTTGTCCTACGTTAAACTTCAATGCTGTAAATTGTTGAGGACTTCCCTCGACTGTCTTAAGGTTTTTATTATCAGATCTACTCTAGACTTTCGTTATAACCCACGTGGATACAAACTTCTCATCAATATAAATGAACTGATTACAAACGCAGGGTAGGTAATCAATGTAAATTGTTGAGGAGTTCCCTGAACTGACCTTTGTCTTCATAATCAGCTCCCTAATGACAATCACTATCTATCTAAATGTAAGCTTCTTATTAATACAAATTAATCAAGCACGAATATAACGTAGCTGCCGTGAATCGTTGAGGAGTTCCCTCGACTGTCCCTCGGCTCCATCATCAGATCTACTGCAGGCCTTCATTATAACCGATATGAATGCAAAGTTCTCATTAATATAAACGAATTGAGTCCAAACCCAAGGTAACTACTATAAATCGTTGAGGAGTTCCCTGAACTGATCTTTGTCTTCATCATCAGCTCCCTAATGACAGTCACCACCCATCTAGGTGTAAAATTCTTATCAATACAAATTATTCAAGCACAAACACAAGGTTACTGCTGTGAATAGTTGAGGAGTTCCCTCGCCTGTCTGCCGGTTCCATCATCAAATCTACTCCAGACCCTTATTGTACCCTAGAGACCGTACACACCGTACTAGTAGACCGATATTGTAGTGCTTTAAAATACCTAACGAAAAAACTTACAACTGCACTTAACTAGCCGTCCCTACAATTTTTGAAAGTTTCCCTTGATTTCTCTGGTCTTCCACCATCAAACCCTGATGTCCATTTTAGGTTACCATGGAACCACCTTGGAAATGTCTTCTTTCTAACAGAAAAAGAGTGGTCAAAATCGGTTCATAAACAACGAAATTATGCGCGAACAAACATAAAAAAAACATATATATACGGTCGAATTGAGTAACCTCCTCCTTTTTGAAGTCGGTTAAAAAGGAGGAGGTTGCTCAATTCGACCGTATATATGCTTATTTTTTTCTTATGTTGTTCCCGTATGTAATACAGAGTTAATGACCTAAATAGGTGACTATTTGGTCAGCGAATTTTACTAATATTTTGTATATACCTATTTGATATGTGAATGATATGACTTTCTAAGAGAAATGTTTTTTACTAAAACGAGCTTGTATGAGAGAGAGAAGGCAATCCTACAAATCTCGAAGATCAGGAAAATATAAAATAATAGAATAGTTAAATAACTACAAGGATAATAATTATTACGTTGCTTTGCAAAGGATTCGAGAATATATAGTTTCCTTCGTGAATGGAAAATCTTGCATGTTTTATTGACTGAAAATTGTGTTGCTGCTATACCATGCCCATTGGGTAAAACGTTTTCTGATAGATGGAACTAGTGATTTGCAGTAACACGCAATACATTAAGTTTATATGTTTTACTTAAAATAAGATTTACTCTCAAAGTTGTACAAGTTCCTGCAATAAATCTTTTTATTTTACTGATTTATTACAAGTAACTACACAATATGTATAGTAAGAAATCATAAGATAGTTGAATAAGATAGGGCAATTTACAGATATATGTAAATAGCGGTGGTATTTCCGTCGCACAAAAATTTAAGAGTGAATAGTCTCTTATTAAACTAGCGCGCATTACCTTCAAGGATTGCATCACTGCTTACCATCAGGCGGGATTGCGGCCAATCACTTGTTCATAGTTTATGAAAAAAAAAAAAATATAAATAAAGCTTGTTTTGTGATTTTTACGTAATCTGGAATATGTAAATAAATAAGTGCCAAGACAGCTGTAACAAACGGTCCACTTAATGAACAGAGTATAATGGCTTGGAGCAAATATAATGGCCTACCTACGTCTGTAGAGTTCAGTCTGAAAATGGAAATCCGCTCTTCTAAGCACAAAAATTCTGGCTTAGTATAGAAGATTTTGCAGTCAGTTCTTCTCTAGTTATGTGATTATAGCCTCGGTGAACCAAACCAAACAAAAAGCAATAATAAACATTCGCTATTTTATACAATTATTTTTCTGAGTATTAGGAACATTGATATAATAATAAACAGATATGATATGCTCTAATAAATTAACCAAAATAAATGTGCCGATCGGAGCAGCAGCACACCCATGCATTTTTTTTATTCTGCGTACATTTCACACGTTGGCACAGTGTGAGTGAGATGGGGCGCAATCTAAAGCATAGAGAAGAAAAAGATAGCTAGTGTTTGTCGTTTGCGCTTAAATAGAATCGACGAAAACTAAAGCGACTTGCTGGACTTACCTCCTTTTGTACGCTTCATTTTCAGTGCACTAGTGACGTATCTACCTTAGTTTAATATTATATCAATGATTAGGAATATCTTTTTTTTTTATAGATTGAAACTAGCGCTTGACTGCAATCCCGCCTGATGGTAAGCAGTGATGCAATCGTTGATGGTAAAGCGCGCTAGTTTATTAAGCCCATTCACTTAAAAAAGCCTTAGTGAATAGAAGAAGAAGAAGCAGTTGAGCGAGGTGGTGCAATGTTAGACTCAATAACACGACCAACGATGCTGCGCCAGAGGGAGATTGATGTGGAGACCCTCCACGACCAAACTCCCGGCACAACAACATTTGACGCATCGTACCCAGCACACATCGCAACACAACTGCTCATATCAGTCCTCCGTACGGCTTTACCGGACATCATACCGGAACTCGACGAATCGCTTGGCGGCAAGACTTTGTCTGGTGGGCGGTAACTTCTGCCGGCAGCCGAGGTAATGGCCTACCACCGAGGAAAATTTCGTAGCTAGTAGCTAGCTTTCGAAGGACTCATGAGGTAAATAACGAAAACTGTGGTAAGCCAATTAAATATATTACGGTAAAGAACAAGAACACACTAAAATATTTTAAAAGAACTAAAATAAAAACAAACTACTTTGATTTATGCTTGAAGATAAAAGAGAATATTTTGGGTAAAGAGATATTTTGAAGTATTCCACTTGTATAGCAGGGGGCAGCTTGCCGCCCGGTAAGGACCAGGCCCGGGTCATGGTGCGTTGTGTTCGACGCGCGCCTATAAGTGTTATCAAAGAGTCCACGAAGACCGATGCCTGCCAGAGCCTAGGAACGAGATACCGGATAGGTTTTAGTCAGTAAAAATCTGAAACGCCCTTCAGTGATTTGAAGGGAATTCGTCATTTGTAGGCAAGCCCGCGTCTACGGTGCCCGGAAGTTCGATATTGTCTCTCGATTAGGGCGTCTTTTGCGGTAGCTAGAGGCGTGAGGGCGCTGGGATTCCCGTTACTTTGCGCGCTCCGTCTCCTCATTTGCTAGCATCACTGCTTCGCAGAAGGAGGTTACGGCCTGCCATGCACTCCCGCTGCGGACCATGGCATGGTCCAGGCCCGGACGCGAGAGATCGCCGCCGATTGCCGCCACGAGGACACGGTGGTGCTCTACCCAAGCCGGGCAGACCTCCATCGTATGCTCCACCATGTTCTCAGGGCGATACCCACATTGGTGGCACAAACGCCAGGTTTCCTCCCGCCTTATCTGAAACAGGAACCTCCCGAAATAGCCGTGTCCGGTGAGGACCTGCGTTCAAGAGGAAGGTGAGGGCGCCGTCGCCCCTCTCTAACCACTATTCAAAGAGGGGACCTCACCGCCGCTTTTGTGGCGCGCCCGGCACTGGGTTTTAGCAATCGCATTCTCCATGTAGCCATGAGATCCCGCTGGACCTCTATCCGTCGTACCGCGATTTCTCGCGGCAGCGGAGTTATGTCCCGGCGTTTTGCCTCCTCTCGCCACTCTCAGATGTGGGCGATGGCTTTAGTCTCCAGAAAATCCCACGGCGGCAATCCGGCGGTGAGGCTAGCCGCCTAAGCGGAGACCGTGCGGTATCCCCAGATCAGCCGAACGTCCAAGATATACTTCTTAGAGTACTGATTTGAACAGCACTTCTGCATTACCTCTGTAGGCATTGCAGTCGATGTCTGGGTATAATATGGGGAAGAACGCACAAGAAACTCCAAGGACACTTTTTTAAATCTAAGTACTTTTAATTTCGTAACTGTTTACCTGCATAAATAACGTTACCTGTAGAGGAAAATGCATCAAGGAAAAAATAATAAGTAGGTACCCATATTATATAGTTCTAAGCATTCAGGGATCCCCCCAGTGTTTATTTGATTACGTATGATTTTATGATTAGTATTGATAATGGCTCCGATTGTTTTGTTCTCAAACGAAACTAATTTTAAGTTAAGTGTATCTATTTTTTCCATTTCATTAAGAAAAGGATAGAAGATAACATTTTAGTGTAATCCTGTCAAATTAAGATACACCATAGACAGAGAATCGGCACCATTGACGTATTCTCTCGGTGGTAGGCAACAACATCAGCCGCCGGCATAAGTTACCACCCACCAGACAAAGTCTTGCCGCCAAGCGATTCGTCGTGTTCCGGCATGATGTCTAGTGAAGCCGTACGGAGGACGGGTCTGAGCAGTTGGGTTGCGATGTGTGCCGGGTACGATGTGCCTAATGTTGTTGTGTCAGGAGTTTGGCCGTGGAGGGTCTCCAGATCAACCTCTGGCGCAGCATCGTTGGTCGTGTTGTTGGGTTAAAATATTGCATCACCTCGCTCAACTGCCGTCTTCCTTCCTATTCACTTAGTTTTTTTGAGTGAATAGACGACCATCAACGATTGCATCGCTGCTTCCAATCAGGCGGGATTGCAGTCAAGCACTAGTTTATAACTATTAAAAAAAAAAAAAATATCTCCACATCGTATCTGATACTAATTCAGTTTGTTTATTATACACTCTAATCTCTGAAACTGTTTGTCGGATTAGAAGTCATATTTTTGCATTTGATAGCCCAGTTTTGAGGTAGGCTACAGCATAGTTAACTTCACGCTACGTCCTTAGGAGCCGAGCAGAAAGAACGCTTAGTGCAAAAGATCTTATTACGGGCAACCGATGCGATGGGGTGGGGTGGAAGATTATGAAATATCACCCGGACGAAGTCACTGGCAGAAGCTAGTTAATCCTACTAATCTATAAAGCCGAAGAGTTTGTTTGTTTGTTTGAACCCGCTAATCTCAGGGAATACTGGTCCGATTTGAAAAATTCTTTTTGCGTTGGATAGTTTGTTGATCCAGGGAGGCTTTAGGCTATATAACACCACGCTACGATCAATAGGAGCGTAGCATATAAAAAAAAAACATATCAAAACCTACGCGAGTGAAACCGCGAGGCGCAGCATTAAATAAAGGTTGTAAAAATGGATTCATCATCAGCCTGTAGCAGTCCACTGCAGGACATAGGCCTCTCCAAATTCACGCCATTCAACTCGATTCTCCACAACTCTCATCCAGTTACTACCAGGCCTAACAACCATCCTACGAAGGTCGTCGGTCCACCTACCCTGAGGGCGGCCCACCTTACGTTTACAGATACGTGGTCTCCACTCTAGAACACGTCTACTCTAACGTCCGTATTCCAGAAGGAAACTCAAGCATTGATCTCTGTTTAAACGTTACTTAAAACTAGTTTCAACCAATCAAATGGCTTGAAACGAGTTTTAAAGTAATTCTTGAGTTTTGAGTGAGCTTCTGTAATACGGGCCTAACAGTCATCGGTTTTACGGCTAATATGGCCGGCCCATTGCCACTTCAGTTTGCTTACATTAAAAGACAATGGATGGATGTTTTTTACTATTCCACTGAAAAACTACTGAACGCATTTAGATGTAATTTGGCACACGGTTTATTACCAGAAATAATACATAGGACAACACTGAAAATAGTCGACTGCCTCCGTGGCGTAGCGGTAGCGAACGCGGCTGCTGCGCAAGGAGGTTTAGATCCCCGCGCAGTACAAATGTTTGTATGCATGAATATGAATATTTGCACTGTTCTGGTCGTGCCTCGGAAAGCACGTTAAGCCGTTGGTCCCGGTTGCCATACGAACATCTAATGGCAGTCGTTACGGGTTGTTGGAGCCCTCAAAAGTCCAACAATTGGTCTAAATGCAATGTTTCAATATCGCCTTCGGGTTGTGGAGCTCAGACGGCAGTCGCTTCATGGAAAATATCGAAATTTAGCCAAAATCAGCAGTTAGACTAGTAAAGCGGACTCCAGACTCCAAAGCTGAAAAAGCTTCGGATGCGACTGGAATTAACGCTGAGATGATGATGATGATGACTAAGGATAGTTTTTATCCCAATATTACCACGGGATGCGGGACGCGGCTACATAGTTGAAAATAAAATGGATCGGCCCTTTTATTATTAACATTTTATTATTGTGTTCACTAAAATGATAACAGTTAAAATCAAAAATACAAAACTGGTTCTACTCTTTGCCTTCTAAACAATTTTCCTTGATTCTTTTCATTAATCGGATCAGGCTGCGGGCGCGCGATGCAGGCGAGCGGCAGAAGTACAGTTTGGGCTCGGGGAATTACAATATCGTGTTATTATTTTATAAATACTCCGGCTGATTCTCTTCTTCACAAAGTAAACTACTTTTAAGTTCAGTTCATCTCTCTCTTTCTACTTCATTAAGAAAAGGACAGAAGATAGTGTGTATTTTAGTACTGTCAAATGTCAGTGCCGACGTATTTGTAGTCGCCATGTTCTTAATCTAAACTATATATGGAGTATCTTAATTTGTTAGGGCTTAATTAATATTTATATTCGTTTCTGCAGAAGAATTATCTATAGAATAGTTCCATAAGTATTTTTTTTTATATTATATTATAAACTAGCGCTTGACCGCATCCTGCCTGATGGTAAGCAGTGGCGCAGTCGTTGATGGTAAAGCGCACTAGTTTATTAAGAGCCTATTCACTCTAGCCTTGAAGACACTCAAATTGTAGTCCGACAGAAACACCGCCGCTGGCAAACTATTCCAGTCCCTCGATGTACGCGGTATAAAGGAGGAGGCGAAACGCTTCGTCCGGATCGTAGTGGTGTTAACAACGTAGGGGTGGAAACCAGCCGTACGACGGGTCGTCCGCTGGTAGAACGGAGATGGGCGAATTAAATCATGCAATTCCATCGCACACTCCCCGAAATGCATCCTATAGAACACCGAAAGGCTGGCTACTCTACGCCTGTGCTCTAGGCTTTGGAGACCGACTCGAGTTAGATCAGGGTCACTAATCAGCCTCTTTGCACTTCTCTCCACTGAATCCAAAGAGGCCAGGTGACACTTGGCAGCACCAGCCCAAATGTGGCTGCAGTACTCCACACACGAAGGGACCTGTGCTTTGTATAACATTAGAAGCTGCCCAGGTGTGAAGTACTGCCGGACCTTTGCGATAACGCCAAGTTTCCTGGCAGCCACCTCAGCCTTGGACTCAATGAACCGCCCAAAGTTAAGGTCCGAGGAAATCTCAATTCCCAAAAGCTGAAGGCTGTTGGAACACTCCAAGGACACATTCCGAAAAGTAGGAGCCAAGGTGAACGGGCTCCTTTTGGCGGTGAAAAGACACGCCTGTGTTTTGGCGGCATTGAATGCTACAAGATTGGCATTGCCCCATTCGGAGACCGCCTGCAGTGCAACACTCGTTCGCTCAACCATGGCCTCTCTTTCGGACCGGATTGATTCCCTACTAGCCCGAGCACCCGGCAGGTATCTCTCTACAACTGTGCTGTCATCTGCATACCCATTAATTAATAATTACTTATATTATTTATCACTAGCGACCCGCCCCGGCTTCACACGTGGACAAATGATATAGGTACCTAAGCAACGGAAACGGAAACGGAAGCCGTTTCCTCAAGAAACGGTGGCCCTTCAATAAAAATAATGTTTACTGTATCACCCATCAACCAATATCTAACTCTGCAAGATACATCGACCTTATTGTCCATGGATAGCCAGTTCTACCAACTTCAAACAGAATGAAAGCCTACCGGGGGAGCCTCCTCTCGGTAAGAGGGAGTGGGCCATAATCTACCACGCGGGCCCAGTGCGGCTTGGTAAATCCTTACTAATATTATAAATGGGAAAGTGAGTTTGTTTGTTCCGCTTTCACACCGTGACTACTGAACCGAATGCTTTGAAAGACGTAAAATTAGAAGTCCGGATTAAATAATAGTGTACTTTTCATCCTGGAAAAAAATGGTATTCCCGAGGGAAATCTAAAAAGCGCGATATAACCGCACTCCACGCGGGCCAAGCCGCGGGCGGAAAGCTAGTAAAAAAATAAATGGAAATAAACATAAAAATAAATAATTAAGTTGCGATTATAATTAATCATTCATTAAATTGACATTGTTAATCTTTGTTATTATGTACTTAGTACATCTCTTGTCTGTTTGCATACGTTCTGGTTAAATATGGCTGTTCTTAATTACATTTTTTATGTCACCGAGTTTTGTAGCCATATTTACAAAATAAGTATCTTATCTTAACACACAGTGTCAAGAGTGGACACGCATCGTAATGTACAGACGCTAGCGTCACATCAAGTTACTACAATCAGTTACATTTATTTAATCGATTTTCAACAATATTACTTAAGAATTAAGACTTAAAGTTTCATATAATTTATTATAAGTAGTTTAATTAGCAATGCAACTAAACAAAACACTTGTTCAAAGTGTATTGTCAGTGTTACGTCAAAATTAATATAATAATATCGTGTTTATTTTTTTTTTTCTAAACAACTACTAAGAACTTTTTTTAGTAGAAAGAGTATAGTTATGCATTTCAACATTTCCTCAAAAATTTATTTCACCAAACACAAACGCTGGTTGAAAGTGGTACTTCTGCAGATATCCCTGCCCTACTGACTGTGCATGTGGAGTATATATTGAGTATGAATATGCCTCAACACTATAGTCCTCTGCACAGAGCGAGCTGATCCATTCTCCGCTTTCCTCCGCACAGGTAAGTCACTTGTTAGTAAGCTGTGTTTATTGTTACCTACATGTCTTCTGAATGTATTATAGTCCTCTGTTCTTTGAATCAAAAACAAAAGTCGTTTATTCAAATTAAGCTGAGAATTATCACTTTTCCAGCGTCAATATTACCTACATAAGACCGTCCCCCAAAACTCTTGCCCTTCTCCACTTCCTAGTGCTTTCGCTGGGAAGAAGAATATAATTAATCCATAGAATGAAATACTGTCAATTCTAGTTAGATAATTTCCATTTTCTTTCTTTCCTCTGGCGTTGTCCCACCGGTCCGATGAATGGGAATTAATTAAATCTTACATTTATTGGATCGAACAGATACGATTGAAAAAAAAAACGATTTTTATAATAAAATAATTTTAATTCAAATACAGGGATCTATATTTATGTGAGTAGGTGCTTTACAACACAAAACAAAACAATTTTACACAAACGTAAATAGAAATAATCATTAAATGTGGTTCAAAATGAAAAATAAATAATGGAATGAAATTGTAAAAGTGTACTTCCATAGTTAGCAGGTATATTACATACGTTCGCGATTGACTTTCCAAAAATATAAGCAAATATTATGGAAAAATAACTTTAAAATTCCCAGTACAACTTTCCTATTTCACTCAGTTTTCCTATTTAAAACTCAATTCTCCTATTTTACTCAATTTTCAAGTAATTAAATCAATTTTTGGCTCAATTCAACTCTCATCCAGCTGTTACAGAGCTCATTATGAATAAGAAATAAAAAAATATAGCAATTAAGAAAAACAACACCCAAACAACAAAGTTCTAGAATGTGGACACAATCCATTCCATACTAATATTATAAATGCGAATGTATCTCTGTCTGTCTGTCTGTTTGTCCGGCTTTCACGCCAAAACTACTCAACCGATTTTGATGAAATTTGGCACAGACAATCTTTAGACCTTGAGAAAGGACATAGGATACCTTTTATCCCGGAAAAATTTGATGTTCCCGAGGGAAATCTAAAAAGCGCGGTATAACCGAACTCCACGCGGGCGAAGCCGTGGGCGGAAAGCTAGTAAGTACATAAATCAAAAGATAAAGTACTTAGGGATACACCATAGTGTGTACTGTTTCATTATGGTTGCTAGTGTATACTAGCAACCCGCCTCGGCTTCGCACGGGTGAAATGCTGATACTAATTAGGTACACTACAGAAAATCTGTGGACATTGTATATTAAACATACCAGCCCGCTGCTCCAGCCGGTCGGTACCGCCGCTAACGCTACGTCCAGCAATATTTGAATCTGTAATATCTTCGTAAATATTAATTTAAAGCATCTGCTGTAAAGGGAAATATTTTTTTTTTTATTAGTTATAAACTAGTGCTTAACTGCAATCCCGCCGGATGGTAAGCAGTGATGCAATCGTTGATGGTAAAACGCACTAGCTTATTAAGCCTATTCACTCAAAAAAACTGAGTGAATAGGAAGGAAGACGGCAGTTGAGTGAGGTGATGCAATGTTTAACCCAACAACACGACCAACGATGCTGCGCCAGAGGATGATCTGGAGACCCTCCACGACCAAACTCCCGACACAATAACATTAGGCACATCGTACCCGGTACACCGGTACCGGTACCCGGTAATATGTAGACCTACAGTAAATTAACAATATATTTAAAGGATTTATTTAATTGGATAAGGATTAATGCTGTATTGGTTCAAATAGCTTCAAAAATTAGACAATTAGTCGTAAAAAGTATATGCAAAAAATATTATTGTGAGATATCCATAAGAAATAGATTTATACTATTGCGGAGTTTTCTGTAGACCTTTTCAATGTGTACAATATCAATATAAGTACATTATTTTGATAAATCTCGTAGGGCAGGTTCAGCCTGCGTTTGCAAAGCATTTAATTATTTTCGACATCACAAACCTCAAAAATAACAGTATTTCTCCACTACTCCACTCCCAAAAAAAAAACCGCATCAAAGATTTAAGCACACCTACATAGGGATACAGGGACAAAGAAAGTTACTTTGTTTTCTCTCGGTGCTAGGCCATAACATTGGCTGCCGGCAGAAGTTACCACCCACCAGACAAAGTCTTGCCGCCAAGCGATTCGTCGTGTTCCAGTATGATGTCTAGTGAAGCCGTACGGAGGATGGGTCTGAGCAGTTGTGTTGCGATGTGTGCCGGGTAAGATGCGTCAAATGTTGTTGTGCCGGGAGTTTGGTCGTGGAGGGTCTCCACATCAATCTCCCTCTGGCGCAGCATCGTTGGTCATGTTATTGGGTCTAACATTGCTCCACCTCACTCAACTGCCGTCTTCCTTCCTATTCTCTAAGGTTTTTTAAGTGAATGGGACTAATAAACTAGCGCGCTTTACTATCAACGATTGCATCACTGCTTACCATCAGGCGGGATTGCAGTCAAGCGCTAGTTTATAATTATTAAAAAAAAAAAAACCATTGTTAGTGACAGTGAAAAAGTGCGCTTAATGACCATTTAAGGAAAAATAAGAGATAACCACCATTTTTGTGGCCATTTTACATCACGGTCTACAGGGCAAGACGGCAAATAATCATTTAACATGCAAAAAATTTAGCAAGTTTTAATTTATTCTTCGGTTACGATTTTGAAGTGAATGACTAAGAAATTACCATAAAGTTACCTGAATAACCCGCGTTAAATACTGTTGGCATATTTTTGGGTTTTGAGCAAAAAGGTTTGTTTAACAGAATTTGTGCTCCATTTTTCAGATTAATTGAAGATGTTCAAGACTTGCCTCTTTGTGGCTGCGGCCGTTGCATTGGCTTTAGCCGCGCCTGCTGACGAAGAACAGGTAACTTAGTTTATTTATTTATATATAACATATTTGCTCGTAAAGGGTCTCTTATATGAAAAAGTTTATTATAGTATTGTATCTCTTATACGCACTTGTACTTAAGTACGATTTTTTTTCTAACCAGTAAAAGGCACGCCTTATCAAGATGCTCCGTCTAAAAAAGAAAGGTTCTTCTTTTAATCTTAGCAAAGAGTTTTTATGACAGAAAAGTAGTCAATATTCCACGAATTTTTTTCTTGGTGGTAGGCAACAACGTCAGCCGCCGGCATAAGTTACCACCCACCAGACAAAGTCTTGCCGCCAAGCGATTCGTCGTGTTCCGGCATGATGTCTGGTGAAGCCGCACGGAGGACGGGTCTGAGCAGTTGTGTTGCGATGCCGGGTACGATGTGCCTAATGTTGTTGTGTCGGGAGTTTGATCGTGGAGGGTTTCCAGATCATCCTCTGGCGCAGCATCGTTGGTCGTGTTGTTGGGTTAAACATTGCATCACCTCGCTCAACTGCCGTCTTCCTTCCTATTCACTCAGTTTTTTTGAGTGAATAGGCTTAATAAGCTAGTGCGTTTTACCATCAACGATTGTATCACTGCTTACCATCAGGCGGGATTGCAGACAAGCACTAGTTTATATCTAATAAAAAAAAAAAAATAACTTTGGGATCTAAAAGGTAATAAATAATCATGAATTTAATTAAGTTTCATATTAAATTACAACCATTTACCTGTAATAAAAACACAAAGATATTAATTTACTTTATTCGCAATACTGGCTGTTTTTGTGTCTTCACTTTGATTACCGATTTTAAGAAAAAAGTCCGAGTTCTTTTTATTTCCTTGCAATATGTTATAGAACGTCCAATGATATACATACGGGCGCTTTGATTATAATTACAGCTTCTGCATTCTTATAACCCTTTTTTACCCGACTACGGCAAAGCAAAAGGAGGGTTATGATTTTGACAGGCTATGGGCGGGTTGTTTCAAACGGTTGGTTATCGTAACATACGTACGTCAAAAAGTTACGTCCGTTAACGTAACTTTGATGATGTTTAACGTTCGTTAAATGCCGGGGCTACATTAGCAGGCGAAGATTCGTGTCGCGTTGGCGCGCAAAATATCTGTTGTCCTTGTCAGACATACACGATGTTCTTCTCATTGGCGGGCGAAGATTCAGAAATCGGCCTACGGCGAATATTCGTTGTTTAGTTGTGCGGCCGAGACGATGGAGGAAGCAGTGGCTTTGCATTATATGTCAATAAATTATTATTTATTACATGTTTACACAACAAATAAAACAAAAACAATGTAAAAAATATGCAAAAAGAACGTCAGTCCTACTTCAAAGTCTGGACGACACTGAAGTGACGTAGGTGTGACTACTCCAGAGAATATTGTCGCGACAAGTCCTTTGAAGCGCGCCACTTTACCGACAGCGCCCCGGTGCTACATCGTCTGCGCACGAATACATTGCGTTGCAACGATGTACCCGGCCACATACATCGCCCCAGCAAATTTTATCTAGGCGACTGTTATGTGCTGTAGTTTATCTAACTTTCTTGGTATTATTGTATAATGTTGTGGGAAATAACTTCATGCCATTTTATAAATTAAGTCCGTTTATACTAGAAAACTGTGTACCTATAGAAAAGCTATACTTTGACGAAAAATGGATACATTTTATTTTTATTTTATATATTTGGGACAAAAAACAATTATATGTTACAATATTAATAGCCGGCTAAGGTATAATACATAGTAACCAAACATAAACATTGTCGTCCTCCGTGGCGCAGCGGTCAACACGCCTGCTTGCGACGTGGAGGCCCCGGGTTCGAACCCCGGCCAGGTCATGATGGAAAACGATCATTTCCTGATTGGCCTGGGCCTTGGATGTTTATCTATATATGTATCTATTATAAATATAGTATCGTTGAGTTAGTATCCCATAACACAAGTCTCAATCTTACTTTGGGACTAGCTCAATCTGTGTGATTTGTCCGTATATATTTATTTATTATTTATATATCCCCCACCATACACACCAAAGTAAGTAAATTACTACACTCACTCGTACTACTACATACACTTAAACATAGTTACTATGTTTAAGGCCTTAATAAGTAGGTATATGTTAAACATTGCAATCTAACAAAACACGTATATTCTATAATGTAAACATATTTTTTTTTAGAGAACGGAAAAAAAATAAAACATGACGTGTAAAAGTGATCAGTGATCCTACTTGCTTAATGAACGATTTCATTTCATTTCACTAACTTCACAAAAAATGAGAAAGATCGCTTTCAATCTTCGCTTGAAAAATATAAAGATGTGTTGTTCTGTAAAGAAACAGACAACAACAGTAATATAAAAAAAAACAGAACTTGGGCTGCTAAACACCTTTCTTTTTCTTTTTACGGTACTTGTATCATCATCAGATGAACTACCTACTATCGTCAATTAGAGACCAAACTCGCGAATACAAAAGGGAGTTTATGTTGTTTTCACTAATTGACACCACGGCGGACTAAACACAACTTGACATAAGTTACGTTAACCAGTGCTCAGAGCATCGGTTAAAGTAATCGTATTTTTTTGCGTGCGTTGACGTTTACGTATTGTGAAACAACTCATTTTTTGACTTGACGATGGTTAGCACCATTTTTAACTTTTACGCATGCGTTAAGTGAACGTGAAACAACCCGTCAGTTATCGTAATCGTATCTTTTTTGCGTGCGTTAACGTTTACGTATTGTGAAACAACTCATTTTTTGACTTGACGATGGTTAGCACCATTTTTAACTTTTACGCATGCGTTAAGTGAACGTGAAACAACCCGCCCTATGTATGTATGTATGTATGTATGTTCATCTGTTCCCTCGTAACTTCTAAACTACTTATCAGAACTTGACAAATGATATATCATTAGAAGCGTCTTAATTGTCCGCTGGTTATAGGCTATATGGGGTTTCACAAAAACTAATGTGGCGCCCTCTAGCGGACAAAACATATAGAGTAAAAAAATAAACTTAAGATAAATATGCCGTGTTTGGTATCATTTGAAAGCGCTTTACTTGTACATTTTGAATATATATATATATTGCTAGCATTTTCTTGTGACTTTACCTGTATTCATGGGCTGGTTGCATATAATTCACATCTTTTCGTTCATAGTTTCTTTACTACTTATCAGAATAAGAACACTGCAGTACCATTAGAAGGGCCTTGATATTCTATTAGTTATGAGCTATAAAGCTTGTCACCAAATTTAGTATTGCGCCCTCTAGCGGACAAAAAGTACTATGTTAATATAAAATTAAAATAAATATACCGTGTTTAGTATCTCGTGAAAGAGCTTCACGAGTACTTTATGCTTGTACATAATTACAAGAATGCTTTCACGGAACGGATCACGGGAACTGTGAATCACTTTATGCAATGTAGAGCAGTGTGAACATTAATAGAATATGTAATGCACTAATGAAAACACCATAGGCTGAGAGTAACTTCACGCGGTGAAGGCGGAGACAGTTTGATAACTGGCTAAAACCCCCATAAAAACGTCCTCTGCACTATATATCTTCGGACTTATGTTGTTATATGTGCGTGTAGATGTAATATGTCAAATACCTAGTTTTTAGTTAATCAACTTAACTTTTGTTAATATTATGCGGCATAAGTACACTTTAACACCAAAATAGTCCAAATAATAAAAAGTTAAAAAACTAAAACCCAACTACGACAAAAAACGACGCTGAAAAAGTATAAAACAAGATTTTCAGAATACTGAACTGAACAAAGTTGCTAATTTAGTTGCAAGTAAATGGACACAGTCAAAATGCCTTCATTGTAAATTGACAATAATGTCATACAATACTATTCTGAAGTATGCAATATTCACTATGTAGTGATAAATTTTCATGTTTGGAAAGGCGTAGTCACACGTTACATATACCTACCGTAGCACCTTGACAACGTTTTTTGTCGTAGTTGGGTTTTAGTTTTTTAACTTTTTATTATTCTGTTTCTGGATGGGAAATCATCAAATGACCTCCCCCGCTCTGTTCAGAGCGGAAGGGCGTATCAGATTTTTACTGACTATAACCTATAAACCTACCCGTGTTCCTTCACTTGCCTGTGCGCCAGGGCCACGATTTCTTTTTTAAACAACCCGCAACCCTGACCTAGGAGGCATCGGTCTTCGTGGACCCTCTCTCGATGTGCTGACATCTCTTTGAGGCGCGCGTGAAACAAGATGCACCGTCCTCCAGCGCTTGGGCGATGCCCACACGGCACCGCGTACCGCCGCGGACGGCTAACTAAAGAGTACCGCTCGACCGCGCGGTCGGGCGGTGTATGTGTGTTAGGCATCTACGGATTTAATAGAGGTCAATGCGGCAAGAGATCCGCTTCACCGCCCTCCGCGTGTGCTGTGTGTGAATTGCCTTGGACCTTACCGGGCGGCGAGCTGCCCACTGCTCGCCGCCCGCAAGCCCGCGTTCCCAAAGCCCGCTGTCTCCCGACCAGAGCGTCTCCTGCGGCGGCTAGGGGCATGAAGGCACTGGGATTTCCACTCCCTCACGCGCTGTTGTATAGATATCAATCCGCCAATATATTCTTGTGTGTCTACTTCTCTTCTTATTTTCGCACTATTTCGTTTTACTAAACATAATTTTTTCGTACTTCAGATAGTAAAGCGCGCGATCGTCCGGATGGAAGGCCAGGGTGTAACTGGCAGCGTTACCTTCACCCGGCAAGCGGACGGTATGATGCACATCACCGGCACCTTGGTCGGCATGCCAGCCGGCGAATACGGCATCAATATCCACGAGAACGGAGACATCACTAAGGGGTGCGGCTTCACCGGTGATCACTTCAACCCTAATGGAGTAAGTGTTCCTTTTATTTATTGACTAGCTTTCCGGCCGCGGCTTCGCCCGCGTGGAGTTCGGTTATATCGCGCTTTTTAGATCTCCCTCGGGAGCATCAATTTTTTCCGGGATAAAAGGTAGCCTATGTTCTTTCTCAGAGTCTAAAGATTGTCTGTGCCAAATTTCATCAAAATCGGTTGTGTGGTTTAAGCGGGAAAGCGTAACAGACAGACAGACAGACAGACAGACAGACAGACAGACCGACAGACAGAGTTACTTTCGCATTTATAATATTAGTATGGATTTATTGTCATAAGTTATATAGTATTAAGTATACCAAGGAAACAAAGAACGTAAAGTCTACTAAAGAAATTAAGAAATCGGCGTCCTAATTACGTACCACACTATTTCTATCAATTGGAATCATTTTGAAGCATATTGCTCCATATATTTGATTAATATGTCTGCTCAAGAAGGTAAATCAAAGGTAAGGATCTACTTCTTTTTTGTATCTTTGCACCTACCATGTTTTGCCATCACCTTAAGGTAGACTGGTAGAAAATGCCTAAGGCATTAAGGCCGCCTTTGTGCAATGTTTTTCTTTGTGCATGAAGTTTTAATAAATAAATAAAGAATAATACATACAAGATAGGAGCTAAAAACATAACCCTCCTGGCAGTCGGGTAATAACGCAATCAATACTATTGAACTGTCAAAATAAAACCCATTGGTACAGACAGTGTGTTACACAATAACTCTGCGGGTATTTCCTGCGGGGATTGGGATATGCTTAAACGAAGGCCACGAAATGTATATTCTTGTTCAACTAAGCTTGAATTGCCAACAGGAGGTCTCCGACTGAAATGCAACATTCAATAAGGTCCGACTTCTAAATGTCTTTTGTTCTTGAAAAAAAAAAAACTTTGCCCTCTAGAAATTAGTCCTGTATTGTGGGTGCATTTACAAGCATTTAAACTCACATACACAATTAAATTACAGCGCTAAATAAAAATCCGTGTCAAACAACGACTAACATTAAATCTTAAATCTGCAGAATGACCACGGCCATCATCATTCCGACGACAGCCACGTTGGTGACCTCGGCAACATCAAGTTTGACGACAAGAAAACAGCCAAAATCGACTTCCTTGACCACAAGATCAAGCTGAACGGCAAGCACAACATCCTCGGCAGGGCCCTGGTCCTCCATGCAGGCAAGGATGACTACGGCCAGACTGATCACCCCGACTCGAAGAAGACTGGAAACATTGGACCAGATGTAGCTTGTGGGGTCATTGGGATCGCATAAGGAGCTTATTATCAATATATTTTTAACATCACATTGTAGTCATGTGATATGGTTTGACATGACATAACTTCTTGGCCTAAAGCTAACCTAAAGCCATGCTTTAGTTGATCCTTCTTACGTCATTACTCTTCATATATTTATATATATGTACAAAAATTTTGTATAGGAATTTAACAAGTTCTAATTAAGAATCTCAATTGACATTGTTATTTCGATAAGACGGCCTTTGTTTTCTACTTTATGTTCTTTTATTTTCTTCTGTTATACCACTGACAAAATTAAACAAATTATCTTCATAAATGTTGTTTATTATTGTACCATATTGATACACTATTTTTATACATATAAACTACTGCTTAACCGCAATCCCACCTGATGGTAAGAAGTGGGCAGCGCTACGCCTTGGGAGCTCGAGGCGTGGGTGCTCGCCAGAGTGTACGAGTGGACGGCGGGGCGCAGGGCGCTGGGCGAGCGTCCGGCCCCAGAGGTGAGGGAGGCCGTCGGCGGGAGCCGAGGGTCGCTCTTGTCCAGCATTGGACGCAGGATCTTGCCTCCGCCGTCTTCGGCCGCCGTACCCTCGACGCCATCGGGCCGGTCCTGGAGGACTGGCTCCGTCTGGTGCAGGTACTCTCCGGTCACGGCTGCTTCGGCAGGTACCTGCACCGGATAGGACGAGAGGAGACACCGTCGTGCCACGGTTGTTGCGCGGCGGAGGACACATCGGAACACACCCTCGCGGTGTGCCCGTCGTGGGTCGTGCCGCGCCGCGATCTGGGCACGGCGGTTGGAGGGGACCTCTCGCTGCCCGCCATCGTCAGAGCGATGGTGGGGAGCGAGGAGGCCTGGGTGGCGATGGCCTCCTTCGGCGAGGTCGTGATGTCGCAGAAGGAGGCCGCGGAGCGCGAGTGGGAGGAGGATCCCCTCGCTTCAGCGCTCCGCAGGCGGCGTAGGGGCAGGAGAAGGCGGGATTTTGCCCGCTTTCTCCCCCCTGAGGTGAGCGGCGGGCGTGACGCCCGCCTTACAACGCTCACCACGCGGGAGCAACGGCCCCTCCCTAGGAGGGCCAATTGAGGGCCCGCCTTGCTAGGCGGGTTTCGCCGGCGGGGGAGAGGTAGCTCAGGCTGCTCTAGTTTCCCACTATGGTGATGCCGGAGTGCCGCTGTGGTTTTTAGTGGGTATTCTCAGCTCCGGCTGGGCGAGTCCCACACACGCCCTTCGGGGTACGGTGCGTAAATGCATTCCCAGAGCGTCAAAAAAAAAAGAGCCTAATCCAGCCGTATCGTCATGGCACGAAGCCGACTTCATCTACCGAACCTTCAGCTCATGGGTACCGAGGTCGGGTGGACCAGGACCGCCAAGTACTTGGGGGTCACACTCGACAGTTGGCTCACCACGGGCCCGCACGTCTGCGACACCGTCGCGCGGTTTAAGGTAACAAGGAATTTATTACGCCCGGTGTTCTCGTCACGCCTCTCCACGCGAGTCAAGCTGGGGATTTACAAAACATACGTGCGACCGCAGCTCACATACGCTGCCCCGGCTTGGCTCGCCCTCACGGCCGAGACCCACAGAAGGAAGCTCCGGACGCAGCAGAATATCACGCTGCGTCAAATCGTTAAGGCGCTCCGGTACTTGAGGAACTCAGTAATTCACAGGGACCTGCGTGTCGAGAGCATCGATGGCTTCGTTACCCGTCTGGCGAAGGGGATGTTCTCGCGTGCCAGCACCTCCGAGCTCCACCCGTCAAGAAGAGATTCCCGCGTGACCTCATCGCAGACGTCGCGCCATCACCGGATTTGACGCCCGGGTAGGCTGCATACACGTTCACACGCGACCTACTCAGACATAAAAGTTAACTTCACATACGCAACACGACACTGTCGCGCGCATTGCGGACTAAGTTAATATAGGCGCTGTGCGCGTGACACACACACATGCGCAACTCCACATGCAGGCACATACACAGTATTCCACGCGAGCGGAGAACACACACCCACAAACCGCTCGTCACTCACTACCACCCCCCGCACCGCCGCAGCCAACTGTACATAACTGGTTGAGCTGTTAGGGGACGGGGTAAGCACCCACTGTAGCGGAGCGCCAACCTAAACCGACGCCCTGTCTCTTGATCGACTCTTGCTGGGCCTTCTCTGGGCAACCAGAGATCCCACTCGGCCTGGTCGCACGGGCGTCGAGAAGCACTTCGGGCGCTCCTACAGTCACACACTACAAGGCATACCGACGACCGCCGGAGGGTAGGCACACCCCTATGGCGACAACTTAGGTGTGCGAAGACGGCACCCTTAGGGTGCAACCCAACGACGGGTCCACAATTCTGGAGATCGAGAGAACTAGGCCACGGTCATGGGGCCATAAAGGAGCCCCCAAACCTCCTCGCTCCCGCATCTCGGGGTATCAGAGAAGTTCACGAACGGGAGGGTGATGCCACTGTGTGGATCACGCTGAGAACATGGTGGAGCATACGGTGGAGGTTGGCCCGGCTTGGGTAGAACACTGCCGTGTTCTTGTGGTGGCGATTGGCGACGATCTCTCGCGTGACCCTGGTCCATGCCATGGTCCGGAACAAAAGTGCATGGCAGACCATCACCTCCTTCTGCGAAACAGTGGTGCTAGCATAGGAGGAGGCGGAGTACGTGAGGGAGTGGCAATCCCAGCGCCCTCACGCATCTAGCCGCCGCAGGAGACGCCCTGGTCGGGAGACAACATCGGACTCCCGGCCACCGTAGGCGCGGGCTTGCGGGAGGTGAGCAGTGGGCAGCTCGCCGCTCGGTAAGGACCAGGCCCGAATCGACGGCGCGTTGTGTTTTACGCGCGCCTCAACGAGATGTCAGCACATCGTGACGGGGTCCACGAAGACCGATGCCCCCTGGGTCAGGGTTGCGGGTTGATTTAAAAAGAAACCGTGGCCCTGGCGCACAGACAAATGAAGCAACACGGGTGGGTTTTAATCAGTAAAAGTCTGACACGCCCTTCCTCTCCGCCCAGAGCGGGAGAGGTCATATGATGAATTCCCAACCGAAACATAAAAAAAAAATGGTAAAAAGTAATAAGAGTCTATTCACTCTAGCCTTGACACCTAAATTGTAGTCAGACGGACTCAATGAACCGGCGAAAGTTCAGGTTCGGGGAAATCTCAACTCCCAGAAATTGATGGCAGTCGGTGCACTCCAAGGATACATTTCGAAAAGTAGGAGCCAAGGTGAACGGCTTCTTTTGGCGGTGAATAAAAACGCTTGAGTCTTGAATGCCACAAGATTGGGTTAGTCCCATTTGGAGACTGCCTGAAATGCAACATTCGTATATTCTATGCCTTTCTTTCAGACCGGAGACCAAGCACCCGGCAGGTATCTCTCCACAGCTGTGCTATCATCTGCATACCCATAGATACGGGGCATCAGCAGATCGTTAATATGCAGCCGGAACAGAGTCGTAAAACGGGATGAAACAGTTTGTCGAAAATAAACGCTACAGGAATATGATGACGCTTGGATTATTATTATTATTATTTTTTATATTTATAAAATAGTGCTTGACTACAATCCCGCCTGATGGTAAGCAGTGACGCAATCGTTGATGGTAAAGCGCACTCGTTTAATAGGCCTATTAAACTTAGGAACTAAAAACTTAGGAATAGGAAGGGTGACGGCAGTTGCGCCAGGTGATGCAATGTTAAACCCAAGACCAACACGACCAACGATGCTGCGCCATAGGGTGATTGATCTGGAGACTCTCCACGACCAAACTTCCGACACAACAACATTTGGCGCATCGTACCCGGCACACATCGCAATACAATTACTGCTCAGACCCTTACGGCTTCACCAGACATCATGCCGGAACATGACGAATCGCTTGGCGGCAAGACTTTGTCTGGTGGGTGGTAACTTCTGCCGGCAGCCGATGTTATGGCCTACTACCGAGAAATGATTATGCTAATTTTTATAGGATGATTTTGATAGGAGGAGGATTTTTATGTTACTTTTTTGTTTTTACAAAAAGGTGTTGTTTCCTTTAATAATTACACAGGTAACGAACCAATGTTCTATTCATAAAGTGTTACTAATTATCAATTACTTGCTACATTTGCATCTTTGTGAGTCGTTGATCATAAATATTGTTAGTTTTTTACCTAGTTATTTCCAGCTATGCTGGGTTTGGATTCTGAATGCCGGTATTATAAAATATATTGCATTTAGTAAGATATATTTTCTAATCAATTGTAATTAATTTTGTTGGAGTGTCGTGGCATATATTACACCTCTATATTTTATATTTAAACTAGCTTTCCGCCCGCGGATTTGCCCGCGTGGAGACTTCCGGACTGCTAACTTTACGTCTACAAAATTTCAAAGCAATCGGTTCAATAGTTACGGCGTGAAAGCGGAACAAACAAGTAAACTCACTTTCCCATCTATACTAATATATAAAGCTGAAGAGTTTGTTTGTTTGTTTGAACGCGCTAATCTCAGGAAGTACTGGTCCGATTTGAAAAATTCTTTTTGCGTTGGATAGCCTATTAATCCTAGAAGCTTAAGGTTAAACACGAAGCAGCTTTAGGCTATAATACATCCCGCTATGACCAATAGCAGTAGAGCAGTAACAAAAAATGTTGCGAAAACGGGAGCTAACGCAAATGTACATATTGCTTCCATTATTTTAACAGGCGCTTATTTTATATCAACTGAGCTCTTTTTAATTTTTTTTTGAACGGAAGCGCTCTCAGTTGCCATTGAACTTAGCTCATGAGGAAATGTATGCAACGTTAATAAAAAAAGGCGAGCGCGGAAGAATGTTACAGCAGTGTAAGTTGTTAGTTTGGGATGAATGTGATGATATTCCACAAAAGGGCAATTGGAGCACTAGATCGCACAATGGGGGACATCAAAGGCAACCAAGATATTACGGGAGGGATGGTGGTATTTTTAGCTGGTGACTTTAGACAGCCCCTTCCGGTGATTACTAGGGGTATGCTGCCGGCAGATGAAATAATTGCCTCTTTTCAGCATTATGGGTTCGCGTGAAAAAGAATTGTCTCACCACGAATATGCGAGGGCAACTTCATCACGATTCTCAAGCCGGGTATATGCAATATGCAGCTTCTCTTATAAAAATCGGAGCAGATCGCATGCCAACTGACAGTAACGGCATGATTAGAGTGAGTCGTGAGTTCTGTCAAATTGTGGATAGCTCATATGACCTGTTAAATAATTCTATCCGGATCTTCAAACAAGTATGGCCAATCGAGAATGGCTATGCGAAAGGGCATTTTTGGCGCCGACTAATGAAATAGTTAGTAAAATAAATGAACAAATCATGTTAAACGTTCAGGGAAATGTTTTCGAATACCTCGCGGGCCACTCTTAGACGTCACGGGGGGACCAGCATCAATCAGGGGTTGCGGAAGCAGTATTAGTTCTCGCAGCCCCCGGTGTAGGTTTGAGACGGAACACCCGGGTGGTTTTTAGTTAGTAAGAGTCTGATAGACACCGTCTCCCGCCCCAGGGCGGCGGACATCCATGAGGATTTTCCACCCGGAAAAAAAGTACTAATAGTTTATAATGATTAAAAAAAATTCGTCCTAGAGATCCTAAAATTAATAATAATTATTATTATTTATTTCAGACGTAGACCATATAATGTTAGTGATACCAAAAAATTAAAATACAAATAAAACCTTATAAATCTATTGTTAGTAATTACACAAAACAGACATACTCAAATGGAACCGCACAGAAGTGCCAAGTTATGCCATACCCAGGATGCGACCACCCGTAATGTGTAGTCGCATCCAGTGCCGCCACACCGGCGAGTCCCAGCGGTCCACGAACACACTCAGAAGGCTGTTCGGGCTGGCCCGCATACGCTTCATGAGAGATGCACAGCGCTTCCGCATGATGGCATGGAAACCATCCACTCTTTGCTCTGCAAACATTGCAGAAGCGCTGCAGCAGCGCCGTAGTCTGAACAGTATTCTGAACGCATTATTATATTGGACTCGCAGAGCGGTGTATGTACGCTGCGTGTACTTAGTCCACAGGCTGCAAGTGTAGAAAGACTGGCAGAAGGCCTTAAATAAAGTCACCTTGAATTGCTCGGTACACCGTGCAAACCTGCGGGCCAGCATGGTACAGCGCACAGACAGCGCCCTGCGTTCCCTCTCCAAATCACAGTCATCACTCAGATCCTCAGAGGCCCAGTGACCCAGATACTAGAAGCTAGACACTCTGAACGACCCAATTCTTTCCAGCAAATCTGTACTACCGCGCTGCGTATTGCGGGTTCAATTCCCGCACGGAACAAAAATGTTTGTACTGGAGCAATTCCCAGTGTGGGGCAACATTTTCTATTTAAATTTTTTACTATACTGATCTTATATTTGGCTGACTTGTGGGGACTGATAATTACATTATTTTTCCTTGAAAAGTGTACTGTGACAGGTACAGTCACATGCACAAGTATGTGAGCTACACTTAGCTTTATTCAAAGAAGAATTATTTATTTATTATTGAATAACATTTTATTTGCTGGCGACATAGTATTTTCGAACAAGTAGGTTTTGCAATGTGTCATACTCCTTAAAACAAGCGTTATAGAGGAAAAACATGAAATCAAATTATATAATGTCAATTAAATAAAGTACATGGGAAGACAGAGAAAAAGATTTACTTGGTTAATGTTACCACAATATACACAAAACCACACTTCACAGATTTCTCACAAAAAAAACTAGCGTGTGTCCTGGTATTCATCACAGACACCACCATCACAGCGTCAATTTTCAATCAAGGATTGGCAGCTCCAGATGACTAAATCCTTAGTCCCAGTCGTCCGAATTTGCAGACCTACATGGTTTCGATGGCCCCTCACAGCGACACACAGAAGCCCCCTTCAGTAAACTTTGCGAATGCTGGCATGATCCTCCAAGACGAGGGTAGCAAAGGTTCATTGAACACCCATTTGCATGTCCACTGACGCAGGCGTCGTAGCACTGTCCCTGACAATGATGGCTGGATTCGAAATCATAACCGTTACATGAAAGTTGGAGAGACGGTGCGAGGAATAACCCCATTAGAAAAACGATAAAAAATCTTCTGTTGGACATTTTGATGGTCAGAGGTGTCTATATTTAGACGTATAATTCTTCAACTATATATTTATCACTGAACTAAACGGTTGCACCAATTTTGACGTTTTTTCGGTATTATAATCGTGTTTAGGATCCACGTTTGTTGAGTACAGGCGTTTGTAATCTGTTATTTGAGTATTACTTTGGTTTTAACGCGACTGTAGCAAGATGAGACGTTATAAGCGACTGCAGCCCGTGACCGCTATCACAACAACTTATAGTGTTGAGCAAACGTGTTCAATATTAATGTAATTAGTATTGGATTTTCCTTTTACCGATATTTCCTTTTAACGATTTTCCTGTAATTCCTTGGTATGTTAGGTATATTGTTAGTCAAGGGATAATGCAGCTCTTTCCAATAAAACTTAAAATCGGAATTTAATTTTGTCAAAATACAGGTTAGTACAGAATAAGGTTAATAACATAAACAATGAGATCAGATACATTACGGACACTCTTTTGAATCATAATATTTTTACGGAATATTTGATTACATCATTCATGTATTTCAACATTTCTTCATTTATTTGACATTCATATTAATATTTCAACACTATTAAGTATCACTGTATTATTTTGTTAAATTTGAATTTCAAAGTATGTTTTCATTAGGTATTCTTTTTGATTTAATTATTTATTGTATTCCATCTTCGAGCCGATGATCTGCCAATGTTACGTACGCCATTATTCTTACATGCATCATCATCATTAATCTTTTATCGTCCCACTGCTGGGCAGAGGTCTCTTCTATTACAGAGGATTAAGCGTAGTCACCACGCTTGCAAAATGCGTGTTGGCGATTTCAGACTAAAAGTACCTACAGGTTCAGGTCACATGCATCAGGCCATAAATTAAATAGTTTAAGTTATTTTCAAGGTTCAATGTTTGTGATGTGTTTATAAATGTGATGTATGTTTGTCCAGCAGGGTAATTGCGTATAATATACAATATGTAAAGAAAACCCTGTCCGATCGGTGAAGGTATTGTTAGGTATCGACATCTGATTATAATAATGCCTACAAAGCCGGTCTAAACTTTAAAAAAAATCCCCCTAAAAATAAATATTATTTCGAAATAGCGAGGTAACTTAATGCATGTGCGGTAGACAACACGTTAGGCATACATCCGCGGGTGACGGGGGGCTGGGCACGCGGCACGTGGTCACATAGCTATTCGCTCCGTCACAAATGGTGTTGTCACTTTTTAAAAATTACCAAATTTTGGGGAAGTTGGAATTAATTTGCGACAATAAAAGATTATTTCAAAATTCATTAGTATTGTTACTATGATGATTATGTAAAGAACAATGCCAGGTCTCCATAGTAACTTTGGCTCAATATTAATTTGTCCCTAACAGTGAATATTCCAATGTTTATTTGTGCAGTTTAATGTCAAAAGTATTTCTGTGATATCCACTTTTACATTGAACTTGTAAGAAAGAAGTTATTCAGACATTTTAAAATTTTAAATGGGAGGTTATGTTTTTTCACGGAGAGAAAATTAAACACAAATAAACTAATAAATAGTTTTATTATTTTTCACCATAATCAATTATTATCATCATCATCAATTTCATTAACAAATTCGATTAGTAATTCATCAAGAAATTGTGCAGGGGGTTCAATATTGTTTTGATGCCGAGCCCAACCTAAATACCATAAAATGGTCATAATGTGGGAACAGCATCCCACAGTTCGTTTGCCTACCTTACAATTGCAATAATATTGACTTATTGCCTCCCTCCCATTTGAATTGTTATCAATCAACACATAAACAAAATATTCTTTTCTTCTTATATGGCGACTTTGAATTTTTGCTCTTAAAAGCCAAGAGCTTTGAGAGATACAATTGTTCTATTAGATTATTGATTGATACCTCCCTGCACACTTCTATCTTATATCGGCCATTAAAACTAATATGCTCACCGTAATAAGATCGAGCCTGACGGAGTTGGTAGGTCACAAGCTATCAAAATCAAATCGTGAAAATCTAGCTGGGGAAACTCAGTTACATTGCTGTTATTAATTAACATTTATGTTTGAGAACTGTGCCCTTCTTCTATTATAATCATTTTGTATAATAAACTCACTTGAAAGTATTATTTTGGAACATTTTTTGTTGGATGATTTCTAATATCTGGGCAGCATCAAACCTGTCTGTGAGCAGTGGTCGAAATCTATTAATTACGGCAGCAGCAATAGAAAATTCAATCATGACATGTGGTGAAGCTCTGTTGTTGAAGTCGTGTCGGAATATTTTAAACCGTTGTTTAAAAATCCCATTCACAACTTCAATCACCCATCTGCAGGTAGTAACAGCCCGAGTTTTGTTTGCCTCTAAAGTTGATAACTGATTATCATCATCCTGCAATGTTGACGGCATATGCACAGAGTAGTCATTTGGAATCTAAAACAAACAAAATACAATTTAGCTTAGCTAAATTAGTATATATTCTATTAATATGAATCGTACTTTACCTCTGAAAGTGAAGTCCATTGCCGTAACAATGAACGGAGATCATCAGAATTCAGATTCAACTAAATGACGCTGCATCGTAATACATCTAAAGCACAATTAACACAACGTAGTTGATGAGACATTGTCACAAAATGTGTGGTGGTATAAATATAACACAATAATTCTATAACTTGCGTAAACGTAATATAAAATAATGAATACGAAAAAAAAACAGCGAAAGTAAACTGAATCGTACTCAGTTCTTCTTTTCTTTCTTTTCTTTAGAGTGAATACTACTTCAACTCTTCAATGGCCTCTGTGGTTAGATACCACAATTTTGCCAATAACACGTGTAACGAATTATAGAAATTTGTTAAAAAAATATTTCACAATAATGGCGGATATCGCCAATGACAGTTGAAAAAACGGCCGCGTTAGCCGACTAAGAGGAGATTTGATACAAAGCCATTATGTGGCCACTATGCTGCGATATTTCAATGTTCTTTAGGCATTATTTACTGAATGCACTTTTTAATACATAAATCACGCGCTTTTATTTAGTAAACGACACTATAAATAATTTTAAAAGTCTAATGAAAAATGCGCGTGACACTCATTTTAGCTTCCCGTCAAAAAAAAAAAAGCTCGTACTCAGATAACAATACAAGATGTATTAATGTCAATTGTCAGTTTTGAGTAGGTACGCAAGATTTTGACAGATATGCAATTAACAGGGTTGCCATCACAAGACGATTATGTTATCGATTACAGATTGAAAATCGATTTTTTGAATTTCGTTTTTTATAATCATCTATGAATCTACTATTAACTGTAAAACAGGACGTATGTTAAGAAAATACTAAGAAGAAATGAGAACAATGAGGTGGTAAATAAAAAGTAGACTACATTTTTTATTTAGAACTATCTAAATAATAAATAATATTTTTAAAATACAATTATCGATTACAGTGGCACGTTTTATTTATTTAGCGTTATCGATTGAAGTGGCAAGATTGGCAACATTTTTTTTTATTGAAATCTGGAATTGACAAACTTAAATTAATTACTTATTAAAATGTTTTATTAATGGATAGGTTTCAGTAAAGTACTAAATACATTTTTTTAGTTTATATTTTATATTTAAATTGTTGGTGGTAAGTACTTTGTGGAGGATGAGTTTAATTTTAAAAGTTGTGTAGGCCGAAATCTGGCATTCTCCTTTAATATTTTATTTGGCCATTTGTTTACCTAACCTTTACGGGTCGGCCTTTCCTTACGGGTCGGATAGGGTTTTCTTTACATATTGTATAGGTATGGACAAATCACACAGATTGAGTTAGCCCCAAAGTAAGTTCGAGACTTGTGCTATGGGATACTAACTCAACGATACTATATTTTATAATAGATACATATATAGATAAACATCCAAGACCCAGGCCAATCTGCCCCCTAATCGGCGAACACATCTTTGTCAAATGGTTGCGACTAGTTGGGATCAGTTGGGATCGTTTAGACCGCCCATTGGTCCGTTCGGTCCAAACGATCCCAACTAATCGCAATCATTTGACAAAAATGTGTTCGCCGATTAGGGGGCAGGAAAACATCGTTTTCCATCATGACCTGGCATGGCTGGGGATCGAACCCGGGGCCTCCACGTCACAGGCTGATAGATGCATGGATGTTTGCGACGACTCTTTCACGAAAAAAGTACTGAACGGATTTGGTTGAAATTAGGCACACACATGGTTTATAGGTGTGCCGATGGCCGATGGGGCAGCAAGGTTCTGGAGTGGCGGCCACGTACTGGAAGACGCAGCGTAGGGAGACCCCCAACAAGGTGGACCGATGACCTGGTGAAGGTCGCGGGAAGCCGATGGATGCGGGCAGCACAAGACCGGTCATCGTAGAAAGCCGTGGGGGAGGCCTTTGTCCAGCAGTGGACATCTATAGGCTGAGGAAGAAGAAGAAGATGGTTTATAGCCTGGAATAACATACAATATTTTTTATCCCGATATTCCTACGGGATCGAAAGTGTAAGTTAAGTGCAGCTAGCGTCAAATAAGGGCAACAAGACCGATAATTTGGCCCATTAGTTACATTGTCATTATATTTCCATTTTAATTTTTTTTTTGCTTTTTCTGGTATTTTGGCGTAGCTAGCTAGCGCATAGTAAATAATTTTATTTAATGTTGCGTTTTTTTTGTGTTAATTACTATACATACCTAGTATTGTATAAAGTCATACGTTTTTCAAATACAGCTTGCTGCTGGGGAGTTTGTTCCGTCACTAGCGAGCACTAGGAAACTTGGCGAAGGCCGGGCGTTTTGGGGGGGACGGCCTTATGTATTATTGACGTTCAAAAAGCGTTGATTTTTTGATTGCAATTTCTTGATGTTCATTGGTTCTTCCTCTTCTTCGTTTCGTTTTTGACACAACGGTCTTGGTCACTATAACTGAATTGGAGACGTTGATGTCGCTCGCCGCACGATCTCTCCCCATCTATTCCTGTTGGACGACAGTCTGGAGCATTCATTTACAGGTCTACACTGCCACTACACTGCCGACTTGGTTTGGTCGGTCCACCTCATCAGTGACCATCCACGAGGTTTGTTCCCCTCTACTGTGCCCTGGACGACCAAACGTTCTATGGAGTTATTATTGTGCCTTTGACACGTGCCCGAAATAATCGAGTATCGAGACCGAAATCGAATACACGGTTTGATAGATTATTGTATGAAAAAAATCGATAATTTGCTGCAAGTCAAACTTACCACAGAGAGCATCATATTTTACATAGCTGGATTACGACGACACACCTACGATCGATACAAGACATCGCCAACTGTTGTTAATTGTTAATACTCCACCTGCATATTCCCACAATTGTCCAGCATAATATGTATGGATTTATTATCGGCTTCTTTAGAATCCTGTAGTAAACAAGGAACCCTTATAGTGAGCAAGGAACCCATACAGTTTTGCTATCTCCATCGGGAAAGGGCCGTTTTACAGAACCTTTTTTAAGACTCGAACATTACATAAAACTTTTTCAATCAAGGGTCAATTAAGGGTCAATAATACGGCCCATAGGATCCTGAGACCAATTTTTACTAAAAAACTAATTATTCCATATTTTTTTTGAAAGTCTCCACACTATGACTTACTCCTGTATCGTCGGTGCCTTTACAAACATATAAACTCACATACACAAACAGCCAGACCCGGAACAACTAATCCTAAGCCATACAAATATTTCTTCCATGCGGGAATCGAACCTGAGACACGCAGCGCATTAGTCGATCGCTCAGCCATTGCGCTAACCGTGTCGTCAATCAAACCTTTTGGGCACGGAACTCTAAACTGCTTAAAAAAGAGTTCTCTAACTTATTTTTGCGGATAGGAAATCATCAAAGGAGCTCTCACATTCTGGACGAAACGGAAGCCCGTGTCAGACTATTACTGACTATGACCCACCCGTATTCCTTCACTTGCCTGTCTGCTAGCGCCACGGTATCTATTTCAAATAACCCGCACCTTTGGCAGGCATTGGTCTTCGGGGATCCCGTCACGATGTACTGACATCTCTTTGAGGCGCGCGTAGACGAAAATGCGCCGTCGACCCGGGCCTGGGCCTGTAGCTAATATAACATCGCTTCGTAGCGAAGCGAAATCGAATGCCAAACCAACCAATGGCGGGAACGATAACCACGCGACGCGATAAATCATGTGGTCAATCGCTCCCCCCATTGGTTGGTTTGGTATTCGATTTCGCTTCGCTACGAAGCGATGTTACATTGGCTATAGGCCCTGGTCCTTACCGAACAGTGGACATTTCACCGCCCGCAATAATTCCCTGTCAGTTTTCACCCCAAATCACTAACAGAATAAGAGCAATCTCACACCACGGGATGCCAGAGATCGTGCGAAATGGAGGCGTATAAGTAGGAAAGCGGACCCCGGGCTCCAACGTGAAAGCCGCGGATGCAACGCGGATTATACGCTGGAAGGATGATGACTAACAGAGTAAGAGCAAAACTTAAATTTTCTTGGATCAGCTTTTCCTAGGATACCAGTCTTGCGATTAGCACAGCATTTATGATTGTTGTTGATGATGATGATGATAATGTTGTTCCCGATCGATTTCGGCCACGGCGATCATTTCGACTCCTAGCCGATGATTTGGCGCTCATGCGCCCGAAGATGGCTTATGTAGCCTATCTTGGCGGCGAAACTTCGTGCACACTGAGGGCACGTAAGCACGCCGTCGACGTAGTTGTATGTGATGGTAGCAGGTGGGCGAGCCTTTAATTGGTCGCGTTTGGCATTGAGGTGATCTTTGCGCTGCTCCTCAAACTCGCGTACTTGTCCGTACACTATTCCGCGCCATTCTGACCGTTTTGCTGCCAAACGCTCCCATGCAGAGGGTTCTATATTGCATCTCTTCATGTGTCGTTTTAAGACATCCTTGAAGCGGAGGAGTTGACCGCCATGCATTAGTACCTAAGTATTTAAAAGCAAGTACATTTTCTACCTATCATTTATTCATAAGAGCGTCCTAGTTTGCTGGCTGCAAATGGAGACAAAGAAATATCGATCTTATATAATAATAAATTCATAGAGTGTTGCAGTTAGATCGAGGGCGTACCGCGGTCTATGTAGAATAATAACCCTTTTTTAATGTTATAAACTAGTGCTGACGGTAAGCAGTGATGCAACTGTTGATGGTAAAGCACACTAGCTTATTATGAGCCTATTCACTCTAGCCCTTTTTGTAATGGATAAACATTACGTCAAAGATCTACGAATGACAATAGTCGTCAATAATATTTACTTAAAATGAATACTTAATGAAAACTGTTGTTTTGATTGATACTCGTATTTGCATTCCGTTTTTTCGGTTATTTTACCTCTGAAATCAATGACGGAATAGGAACCAGTCAACGAAAATAAAGGTTTTTTGTCAGACTGCGCTAGTTGAGTCCACGAGTGTGTTTGAATTTCAAGAGAGTAGCTCTTCGAGTCGCTAAAATTAAGTGACAGTGGGCAGGGCACACTGCTCGTAGAACCGATGGCTGATGGGGCAGTAAGGTTTTGAAGTGGCGGCCACGTACCGGAAGACGCAGCGTAGGGAGGCCCCCAACAAGGTGGACCGATGACCTAGTGAAGGTCGCGGGAAGCCGATGGATGCGGGCAACACAAGACCGGTCATCGTGGAAAGCCTTGAGGGAGGCTTTTGTTCAGCAGTCCCTTTTTAGTGGATGGGAAATCTATAATGACCTCTCCCGCTCTGGGCGGAGCGGAAGGGCGTGTCAGACTTTTACTGACTAAACTCGCCCGTGTTTCTTCACTTGCCTGTGCGCCAGGGCCACGGTTTCTTCTTTGACCAACCCGCAATCCTGACCCAGGAGGCATCAGTCTTCGTTGGGTTCGTTTCGGTTAGAGATCATTGTGATTAATGATCGGGAATAGCAAAGTGACTGTATGTGTTCTAACTTCAGATCAAAAGTGACAGTATGTCATTGTGAAGTGTTATCCATACTAATATTATAAATGCGAAAGTAACTCTGTCTGTCTGTCTGTCTGTTACGCTTTCCCGCCTAAACCTCTCAACCGATTTTTATGAAATTTGGCACAGACAATCTTTAGACCCTGAGAAAGAACATAGGCTACTTTTTATCCCGGAAAAATTTGTTATTCCCGAGGGAAATCTAAAAAGCGCGATATAACTGAACTCCACGCGGGCGAAGCCGCGGGCGGAAAGCTAGTGTCAAATAAAGACTTCAACATCAAAAGACTAACCAATGACTGCTACAATCTTTGATTATTTAATCTCTATCTGTAAAACGGGTCATATTTCACCATGCGGGCCCAGTGCGGGTGGATGGATGTCAAGTACCCTTGTATGGGTAGGATTTTCTCTCGACGACGACGCGAAGGGCGGGCGTTTTGGGGAACTGTCTTATGTAATATAGACGTTCAAAAAATGCTAATTCTCAGCCTAATTTTAACTTCAACTCTTGATCAATGGCCCCCGTGTAATAGATACCACAATTTTGCCAATAACACGTGTAACAAATTATAGAAATTCTTTGAATTTTTTATTTCACAATAATGGCGGATATCGCCAATGACAGTCGAAAAAGTGGCCGCGTGAACCGTTTACGAGGGAAGTTTGAGGCAAAGTCATGATGTGGCCACTATGCTGCGATATTTCAATGTTCTTTATGAATTATTTACTGAATGCACTTTTTACTACATAGATCACGGGCTTTTATTTAGTAAACCACAGTAAATAATTCAAAAGTCCAATGAAAAATGAGCGTGCACTCATCTTAGCTTTCCCGCCAAAACTCTCCAGCTTAATTTTAACAAATGACTTTTGATTTCCTTCAACTTTTTGAAAGCAGTGGAGATGCAATAATGTACACAAAGTGCCTCCTTGGGTTTGAAGCTACAATGCGTAAGTAAGTCGCGGTTGACGTCATTATTATTGCGCCAATATGACAATTTGAGTGCAAGAGATGATTCAGTCAAAACAAAATTGGTGACTCAATATCATTGCGTAATAAAAGTATTGCACAATTTTATTGTAGGTGACTAAGGTCCGTATTACAGAACGTCACTCAAACTCAAGCTCTACTTAAGTCTCGTTTCAAGCCATTTGATTGGTTGAAACTAGTTTTATGTAATGCTTAAGCAGAGATCAATGCTTGAGTTTCGTTCTGGAATACGCACCTTAAAGTATTACGCAGTACCGGTCCTATAGTATATGTGATCACTGACACAAACAAGTATTTATTTGGTGGTGATTTGTCTATTAAAACATTATTTCATCATCACCATCATCATGTCAGCCACAGGAAGTCGACTGCTAGACATTGGCCTCCCCCAAGGATTTCCAAAAAGACAGGATGGACGCGACCTGCATCCAGCGCTTCCCCGCGATTTTGGTCAAGTCATCCGACCAGTTAGTCGGTGGGTGTCCGACGCTTCGCTTGCCGGTACGTGGTCGCCATTCAAGAGCCTTTCTGTCCCTTCGGCCATCGACCCTACGTGCTATGATAAAACATTATTTAGGTTGCGTTTAAGTTGAAACCTTTTATGCCATTTGGAAGTTAAAAAAAACCGGCCAAGTGCGTGTCGGTCTCACGCACAAAGGGTTCCGCACCATTGATTTATGAAATTAAAGGATTTAAGTTATTTGTATGAAAGATTACGCGGTAATAAGCAGTTTACGATTTACGAGGTATTAAAAAAAAACTACTTACGAGATCTCGTTCAAAACAATTTTCGTTGGAATTTTTTATAGTAATATACATCATATTTTTTTTTTAGATTTTACATTTTCTTATCAGTACATCAACTATAACAGATTTTCTACTGTATTCCTAAAGCATTAAGGTTCAAGCTTCATTGGCAAAATTGGACAATTTCGGCTACCTTGACCTGCAAGCTGGCCGCGTCTGTACATTAAGGGCATCGTAGTCCACATTTTAAGTAAGTAGCTTAAGTTAGATAATGGACGATAATCGTCGTCTGTGGGTGTGGGGGAAAGGGGTGGGTGGTATTGTTCTATTGATTAGTGGATGTATCGGCCTCGGTGAGGGTACCAGGCCAGCTGAAGAATAGCGTGCAGCTGTGGGGCTACATGGCTACTCTCTAATTATATGCAATTACTAAATTGACTCAGCAACGGAGCTTTTATTATTTATTTTTGCGTCCTTACTTTGTATACGGTTTAGTACAGTTGTAATTGAAAAGGTAATAACTGTTGATAATGATGTAAATGTTTATAATCATCAACCATTTTTTTTTTCCTTGTCCTCCTCTTATACAGAGAAGGATTGAGCGTTATGACCACGCTTGCTCAATGCGGTTTGGCGATTTCAGACTTAAAGTCCAGATTTCCTCAAGATGTTTTCCTTCACCTTATAATCAGTCATTGATGTCCAAGATATACTTAAAAAGTACGTATAACTTAGAAAAGTTAAACCCGTAAAAAACCTTTGTAAATGTTCATATTATGGTAATTGAATTTAGACAGGCCCAATTTGTCTAACACAAGTTCAGTCAGTCTGACGATTTTGAAAGAAATTGCTAATTCATTGCTTAATAATAGTTGGATAGTTTGTCTACATGACGGCCTAAAGGCGCAATGAATGTTGAAAAACTGTCAAAATGAAATGCATTGCAATTATTAGTGTTACGCAATTACACCGAATGACAGCCTCCGTGGCGTAGCGGTAGCGAACGCGGCCGCTGCGCAAGGAGGCGCGGGTCCGATCCCCGCGCAGTGCAAATATTTGTATGCATGAATATGAATATTTGTACTTTTCTGGTCGTGCCTCGGAAAGCACGTTAAGCATTTGGTCCCAGTTGCCATACGAACATCTAGTGGCAGTCGTCACGGGTCGTTGGAGCCCTCAAAAGTCCAACAATTGGTCTAACTGTAATGGTTCGATGTCGCCTTCGGGTTGTGGAGGTCAGACGGCAGTCGCTTCACGGAAAATGTCGAAGTTTAGCCATATCAGCAGTTCGACTGGTAAAGTGGACCCCAGATTCCAAACCTGAAAAGGCTTCGGATGCGACTGGGATTAACGCGGAGATTGTGATGATTGTAGTTTCGCTGTTCAAAATATTTCTAGATATATTTTAAATGCTATTTCGCTTTAACAACTTGTTCAGCGTTGCAGAATCCACCGTAATGAAATAAATATAAGAATAAAAAAGGAAAATTACCCGTTCATCGATATTTTTGGAATTATATAGAGTGGCACATGCAGGAAGATTTAACTCCAAACCAGCGTAATTGTGTATCACAATATTGAATCATTTTGAAGAAAATGCCCATTCCATTACTCCATTTGTTCGATAAATATGTCTGCACAACAACGTAAATAACGCAATGAATGTTGTTGAACTGTCAAAATGAAAACCATTGCTACTGATAGAGTGTTACGTAATTTTGTTTTTTTTCCAAATACCTTGCCTCGCTCTAGGAAGTATTCCTGTATCGTGAGTGAGTTTACAAACATATAAAGTCACATACACAAACAGCCAGACCCGGAACAACTAATTGTAGGCCATACAAATATTTGTTCCGTGCGGGAATCGAACCCGCGACATGCGACGCAGCAGTCGTTCACTCATCCACTGCGTCAATCGTGTCGCCAGTTATCTTTTAGGTAGTTGTATCAGTTGCATTACCCTACTCAGCCACCAGGCCACCTTGACGGAGCGGCAGTGGTGTGAGGATATCTAGTAAACTATGCTCCACCTTGACCCTGACCTCTACGTCCAAAAACAAGTAACCAAAGTGACCTCAATACTCCCACTGAAAACGCCGTGGAAGTGGTGAAATTTTGGATAGGACCTGAAATTCGTACTGTCCGTAGACACACGAAGAGGAAAACAAAAAAAAAAAAGAAAAAGTTATTTGGACATGAGAAGTCATTGAATACGTAAAGCGCTTTGTCAAAGGGCTGAAATCGGCTGAAGACAGTCGTTAGTAATGCCTTGTGATTATCGATCGAAGCAGAAATAACAGCCAACCATCGAGCTCGTCTATGTCTTCAAGAAGTAATAAAGTGACCTATTTAAAAAACTTGCATTAAAGTACATTCGCAGAGGCCTGTCCGTACATCAGGCAAATTAATAACTATAGGAGAATATAACGTAAAACCATAAATAAAATCTTTGAAACAAAGCAATTTGAACGCTACTACCCTTAGAAAAAAGTTTAAAGTTACAATATTTAATATAACAAAGAAACAACTTGCAAAGTTATAAAGGTAGTCGAAATCAGTGAAAAAAGTCTGTCTATCAATATAATAAGAATCAACACGAACGTGTGAGTAAGGTGGTAAAGAAACAAAGGCTGAATGAAGATGGACCCTGAAGTGTGGGTAAGTGGACACATGGGTTCCCACATTCTACATATAGCGACGTTAACATAAGCGGAGAGGTCAGCGAAGCGAGTATTGTGGAGAAGTAAAAAGAAAGAGAAACATTAAAGAAACTTAGAACAAAAAGCTTCTCTCGGTGGTAGGCCATAACATCGACATCGCATAAGTTACCACCCACCAGACAAAGTCTAGCCGCCAAGCGATTCGTGGTGTTCCGGCATGATGTCTGGTGAAGACGGGGGACGTTTCTGAGCAGTTGTGTTTCGATGTGTGCCGGGTACGATGCGCCAAATGTTGTTGTGTCAGGAGTTTGGTCGTGGAGGGTCTCCAGATCAATCTCCCTCTGGCGCAACATCGTTGGTCATGTTGTTGGGTTTAACATTGCATCACCTCGTTCAACTGCCGTCTTCCTTCCTAATTACTCAAGTTTTTTGAGTGAATAGGCTTAATAAACTAGCGCACTTCACCATCAACGGTTGCATCTCTGCTTACCATCAGGTGGGATTGCGGTCAAGCAGTAGTTTATAATTATTAAAAAAAAAACTGATCTAGATTCTATTTTTTCCAGAGTATGAAATCCTTAAGGATGTCCCTTACCTAGGGCGGGTGGTAGGGTCTCTCAGACGCTTATAGACTTAAAGCTACCCCGGTGGTCTATCTCACACTTACGACGGGGGTCGCGTGAACATACCATCCTTCGGCAGCCCTCGACTGGTCCACTGGTCCGCTACCGCGGCCTTTTCGGGTAATTGAGAGTAAAATATTTGACTTCCCATGCAAAGGCTAAGAGGGCTGCGTAGAATTCTAGGTGCCACCTTGGGTCAACCCTCTGTTAACGCCATTTGCTCCTGCTGAGGGTCGAGTGACTGGACGAGATCATCCTTTCTCTTTCACAGTCACCTCGTTTCGTTGAAAGAAACCACCACGTCCAAGGACTCTTCGTTGCCAACCATCGACTCGATTAGGGCCGACAGCGACGAGTCACTGCCTACTTCTGAGAGGAGGGAATGGTGTGGCAACTCACAAGCACACACTGCCTCGCCATGTCCTCACAGCAGTCCAAGCAATGATGACACCGTGCGTTCAGCCCTCTGTTTATGCAACACAAGAACTTAAATACTTGTTTCATCCGATACGCAAGGGAGCCGTAACTTCTATCATTTTATCCTTCCTAAAATTAACTTACCTTTTTTTTTATTTCGTGATGGAAATCTTTATGGACTCAACTGTGAGACAACTTTGGCCCATTTTGTGAAATAAGAAGGTCATTGTTGGTTCATTAACGCTTTAATGGACCAGTAGTTTCTTCAAGCATTTTTGACTCGACGGTCGATCTTTTTGTCCTGTCTGTTGTAGAAGGAAAAGCAGGCTCGGTAGATATATTCTTCAACATATTGAATTTCCTGTCCTTGGCAGCTTAGGCTTTATTAAATAATATAATTTAAAAGGTTCTTCTTCTTCTCAGCATATAGAGGTCCACTGCTGTATAAAGGCCTCCCCCAAAGCTTACATTCCATTAGGGGGCATAATCCCACGCTTGGTAGGTGGGTTAGGGATCGCAGTCATTTGATATTCCATGAGAGAAGCGATGCTGCCCGCTTCCCTGGCGAGAGCTCCCTTAGTCGCCTCTTACAACACCCAAAGGAGGATATGGGTTAGTACTATTCTAAACCCGGTACCAAATGGGATTTAATAATAATAATAATAAATTTTATTTTCAGACCATGGTCCATAGAAATAGCATAAAACAGAATTACAATATTTAAATTTAACAATAAAATTAAAATAAAATGTAACTACTTATGACACACAATACAATAAAACTCAATTTATAAAATTTAATAAAATGTCAAAGAATTATGAATTAAAAATTTAATTTAAATCAAAATTGGAAAAAATGTAGGCATGCATTTAAATCAAAAACAAACACAGTCAAAATAAATAAAATTAAACTTAAAACTAATCAGTCCACATAACAGTGTGACGCTCGATGCATCGTCATCCAGTGCCACACTATCGGGCTGTCCATCCTGCCGGCCACTACAGACACTAGGCTGTTGGAGCTATCGCGAACTCGCCGCATCAAGGATGCTATGCGTGTACGGATCAGTGCATAAAAATCAGGCACACCTGCCTCCGCGAACATCCCCGACGCGCTGCAAAATCGCGGTAGCCCCAACAAAAATTTACTTTATTTAAAAGGTTAAATCAAACTTAAAATTCATTTCACCTTAGCTTCTGCTGCGATAACAAACCTCAACAACAAGTCTGTTTCTCATAAAACGTGGTAACACAAAAAAATAAACTACAAACCTCACAATTTAAGGGGAAAACCTTGTCTATGCATGTTTAATGAGCTTTCCAACCGTTCCGCTCGTCACTAAGTTCCCAGTAATCACCGGTATAGGTCGTCAAATGCATTGATCGATATTATAGCCCTACTAAGCCTTCATTTCCCATGTCCACTCCGACGATACATGACATACCGACTATTATCCGCTTTTCCAAAATGAAGTCAAGACGCGTTCGCTGTATGAAGTTCTTCATCACTCTCTTTAATATCTTTTGCCTGGTGAGTTTAACAATCAATATTTATTTTTAATTCGCGTTTAAATATTGTTTTTCCTTTTCCGGTGTTGGTATTAATGTCGTTGTAATTTCCTTTGTTCACGAGGTGTAAGGAAATAGTGTTTTTAATTATTTTGATGACAGTACTAATTTAATAATTTAAATATCGGACCAATAAAACAAAACTTACTTATAATACACTAGTTGTTAGAATCAATGATTGATATGAATGATGATAAAATATTATAACATCATCATCATAATCAGTCTATAATGTCCCCACTGTTGGCACACAGGCCTCCTCTAAATAAGAGGGAGTGGGTCGTAATCTACTATTCTGGTCCAGTGTGGGCTGGTAGATGTCACATGTCTTAGATAATTTTTTTTTGTCTCTAAGACATGCCGGTTTTCTCACGATATTTTCTTTGCGAATATTTTTACGGTTCTGAATTATATATCTCAATTTATAGGGTTGCCAAATAAATATTTATAAATAAACTAAAGTAATATTAGGACAGAAGTCTGAGAAACAATTCCTTATATAGCAACATTTATACAAAGTGTTGTTGTCAAACAGATGTTCGGATTAATCCTGTTGGCAATATGCGTGATCAACCTGAGGGACAAGACACCTGATTCGGAATCTTCGTTGACCCGGGGATTAACGTCGTTCCTCCTCACCTTGAGCATAGCCTTGGTGGTAACAGATGTCTTGGGTTGCATTGGAGCTTTGAGGGAACATGTCAAGCTTCTCTATGTGGTAAGTACGCCATTTTTGTTTACGGCAGCTTTTGAAAGCGCGCGTAAAAACTGCGAATCGGGAGTTTGACTTCGGAATTATCGTAGACAGTTTGATAGAAAATCTTTGTGATTAATTAGGAATTTAATACTATATTAATTAATACTTGCACTTTAATGCATTTGCAAGTTATGGCACTTGCGAATATGTACTAAATACTGGATCAACAGATTAGCAGGATGTTAATTGAAGTGTTCGTGATTTAAAAAAAAGCTACGCTTAGAATGATAACATGATTCTAATATTATTTTCTCTAAGTGAAAATATTACAGATAGAAATTAAGGTTTTATTATAACGAAGCTCAATTAAAGCTCATTGAATTATATTGTAAGCAAAGCCAAGGATGATCTTGCAAGTTTTATACAATCATCATCATCAACAACCTTTTATCGTCCCACTGCTGGGCACAGGTCTCCTCTCATACAGGGAAGGATTGAGCATAATCACCACGTTTGCTCAATGCGGGTTGGCGATTATAGATTATTATACAATCATAGTGTATTCTTATTGCTAGAGCTATTGCTAATTTGAATTTCCTTCAGTTTGACATTTCAACATTATCGCATTAATTACGTTGCTGAGCAGAGAAATGTTTCAGACACTATATGAGGCAATGAACTAGCAATATCCTACAAAATGATTGATATTGTTATTGATAGTGTATTCCACCACCAGGGCGCTAACGGTTGTGATACTTTTTTTATTATATTGCATCTCGTAGGTGGCCATTAGAGGCCGTAACTACTTAACCGGACTTTTCTGTGGATGCCTTAATTAAAATTAAAGCCTCCAGCCAGGGGCACTTAAAACTAAATTAAAATTGGGCGACTACGCACTAAGGGCACCACCTGTGGGGTACGAACCTCGGCTTAGGGCGTCGCTAGAGAGGACAGCAAGGGACGGCTGGATCGAATGTAGTTTGTGATACAATGATTAGTACGGACACCAACGATATACTTACCTTTTTCTGGAATGTTCTTTTTTTATTTGGGAAATTGATTTTATGGACATTATAAAAAAAGCATTTATATTGTAGATAAACCCTTGTGGATGACATTTTAATTATGATTTGACGTTAGGTATCAATAAATGCTGATGTTTTAGGATGAAACAAGACATGTTACTTATTTTCTCTAAAATATCTTGCTAATTGCAAATAAGTAAATTGTAATTATAAACTTCTGTATATTCGTTGTCTGCATAATTTACAAATATGGCCGGAGGAGCCTTCCTTTTCTGTGGAGGTTGAGGAAATTTACACATTTTGCTTTAATTTCTATATTGGTATATATTGACGATATACATACATACATATACAGTAGAGATCTTGAAAAAGGACGCAGATTTCGCGGAAATAATATGCTGATTTTCTCCTGAAAAAAATATTTTGTTTTCAGCACGCATCTTTCTTCATATTCTTGGTGTCTATGGAACTGATGGTGGGTGTAGGAACGGCGGTGCTCAGTACGTGGATAGGGCCAAGCAGTGAGCTGCGAGTACAATTCTATAAGAACACAACTATCGAAGATGAAACCGCTAGATACCACACTTTTTGGGACAAGCTACAGTATGAAGTGAGTTTGAAAACCTAATTTCAAATTTTATTTATATTTCTAATGGACTTCATTTCAAATGAAACACGTAAAGTCTATTTGTAACCGACTTCAAAAAGGAGGAGGTTACTCAATTCGACGTTATAATTGCTTTTTCATGTTTGTTCGGATAACTTTGTCGTTTATGAATCGATTTCGATGATTTTTTTTTTATTGGGAAGAAGATATTCCAGAAAAGGTCCCATAATAAGGTAATCTGGGTCTGATGACGGCAAACCAGAGAAATCAATGGGAAAACAAATATCCAAAAACCAAAGACACCATAATATACAATATGTAAAGAAAACCCTGTCCGATCCGTGAAGGTATTGTTAGGTATCGTTAACTGATTCTAATAGTGCCTACAAAGCTGGGCTAAACTTAAAAAAAAATCCCCCAAAAAAAATAAATATTATTTCGAAAAAGCGAGGTAACTTAATGCATGTGCGGTAGACAACCCGATAGCCCCGCCCCCCTTCACCCGCGCATGTAGGCGCGGGTGAAGGGGGGCGGGGCATGCGGGACGTGGTCGCATCGCTATTCGCTCCGTCACAAATGGTGTTGTCAGTTTTTTAAAAATGACCAAATTTCGGGGAAATTGAAATTAATACCCGGGAAAAAAAGATTATTTCAAAATTCATTATTATTGTTACTGTGATGATTATGTAAAATTTTATATTATATTTGGTCAAGTGTTTACCTAACCTTTATTATCCTTATGGGTCGGACAGGGTTTTCTTTACATATTGTATATAATCGTTTTTGCAACCGACTTTCGAAATTAGTTACTTTATAGTGTAACTTTGTAGTGTTTTTGGAAGTCGGTTGTTTTTTTTTTTGGATTTTTTTTAACTCTTAGCTGATTTCAGATTGACAAACAGTATTGAAAATGTTTTAGATAAAGATCAGTATAAAAATATTTTATATTTTGAATTAAAGGAGAAGTAGTAAAAAGAACATAAAATTTTAGTTGGAACATATTTTTTCCATAAACTCAGATTTCTTTACCTATTTGGCGACAGCTATGTTGCATTTTTTCTGTAGTAACTTCATGATTGAGAGTTTGAAACATTACTCCTGTAGAAACCCCCTTAAATTAATGAAGAAATCGCCTATAACTTGCTTTTTGAAATGACGTCTGTTTGATAACCTTAATTTTCGTGTACGTCAGTGTATGGAGACATTTTCCCTAAGTTTCTAAAAATAATCATTCCCTTTAGTTTCTTTATGCTAAGTTTATCTGTTGGTTGTGTATACACTTTATTGATAAATCAACATACCAAATTACAATATTAGCGATCTATTATTGCGGTTGGGTGTTACCGCTGCGGACTCGGGTCGGCAGATGCGTTTGGAATTATACGTTAATTATTATAGTTTAATATGGTCGCAGGAGCAGACGATAAAGTCTTTAGTAAAATCTTCCTTTTGTAAAAGTTCGGTGTAAAACTAAATTGGAGAATCATTGCCATAAACCTAAATTTCTTCTACCCAGAATCAATGCTGCGGTGTAGACGGCCCTCAGGATTACTCTATCATCCACCGTGAGATTCCACCTTCCTGCTGCGCACGCGCACACCCCCTCCGCGAGGGCGGCGCTCGACGTCACTTGCACTCCAGCTGCCTATCCGAACGGTCATATTACATGCGCGGTTGCGAGGAAGCTCTACGCATCAAAAAAACTTTTAAAGCAACCATTTTTATATCAACCGGAATAATTTTTGTTTTTGTAGAGGTAATTTGTTATATTTTCATTTTTTATTATTATTTATACAACGTGTAACATAAAGGGTATATACATTTCAAAGGCATTGCATCTTTACATGATATCAAACGATATTGGAAGGGTTTTTTAATCCTATCTCTTTATGTTAGGAAGTTATGAGGAAAAACGTTGCCTGTGATAGGCTACTACCATACTAGTCGCACAGAGATATTGAAGACATTTATCGGATTTTGGCAAGTAACGTGACGGGTAACGAGTAGTTATTAATGTATGTAGTGTGCTGCCACGTTTGTTATGATTTGATTTTAAGAAACACACGAAACCGAAAATTTGGTACCAATTTTTTGAATATTTTACTTTGAGTTGAAACCCTTCCGATATCGTTTGATATCATCTAAAGATACCATGCCCTTGGTATGTATATACCCTTTTTGTTACACGTTGGATACACACAATAAAATACAAAAAATATTTTTGTTGTTAAAATTCCATAATAAATATATCTTACCTCTCTTTAGATACTCTGCATCGTGTTGTCTCTGGGGATGGCTCGGACGGTTTGGTCAAATCGTCGAAAGCTTCAGGCAAACTTACAGGCGCATTTTGAATCTTAATACGAAAGCAGTAGCACCCTGCAGCTAGAGGCTTTGCACACTCAGACGCACTGATCATCGCCACATAATAGAAGTAACTATAGTAACACTAGTCACATCAAATTCAGTATTATAGTCCTTATTCTTAAGTTAGTATTACAATGTGTACTGTAATTCAGTATTATTCGAGTAGTACAAATATTTAAATTAAATTAATACTTGGAAAATATGGATAGGGCTAAGTTGAATTTTCAAGTTCCTTCTTAAATCTTTACTAGTCTTTGTGTTAATGAAATAAATAAATAATACCAACCACTTAAATGATATAATACTTAATCTAAGTAAGGACAATTAAATTTAATTACTTTATAAGTAATTAAGGTTGAGTTTTAGTCAAGTAATTAAGATAGGTGAGTAAGGTATGTAAGTTAGGTATATTTAAGTTAAAAGTTCTAGTCATTTGTTCTTACTAACTTAAGTCATTTAAAATCATAGTTTTGAAGAGAAAACTTAACTAAAATCACTTTTGGATTGAATGTTGTTACAAGGTAAAGTTTACTACACACAATTTTTGCTATACCTAGTCTGTTCATGTACGGACGATATCAAGTCAAGCTTCCCGAAACTGTCAAATATTCCCAATCAACCTTGAGCCTTAATGCTTTAGAGATAAAGTTGAAAATCTAATAAAGAAATCTCTTGGACTGTAGTAGCTTGATGTGCTGTCGTCTGTGCAAATCGGGAGATTTAACTGAGTACCTCGAAGAAAGGCGCCCCCGTAATGTACTGAACAGAAGGTATTAATTAGTCAATTGACGTCTCAAGCCGCAGCGCCGGGTGTCTTAACTCTGATTAATGATTTATAAGCTAAACTAAAATGACATTTACGATTGACGTTGATTTGACAGTTTGATGTTAATGTAATCATTGCAGATGTCATTTTGGTCTACATAATAGAAAAAAAAAACATAGTTAAGTTAGCTCGCCATGTTACCTACATTTTCATTTGTCATTATAACTATTTTTTCATTGATAAAATATTAAACTAAGGTAGATATGTCATTAGCGCACTGAAAATGAAGCGTACAAAAGGAAGGAAAGTCCTGCATCTCGCCTTAGTCACTCTCGATACACTCGTAAAAACAAACGACAAACACTAACAGCGCAAACGACAAACACTAGCCATCTTTTTCTTCTCTATGCTTTAGATTGTGCCCCATCTCACTCACATTGTACCAATGTATGCCGAATAAAAATATGCATATGTGCTGCTGCTGTGTTCGGCACATTTTTTTTTGGTCAGTTTGTTAGAATATATCGTATCTGTTTAATATTTTATCAATGTATTTTTTTTATAAATAAGTTATAATAATAAAAGTTTAAAGCTAGACAAGTTTCCATAATAAAATAAAACAGAAAATAATAGAGCAATGGTAATTAATTTCCCAAAAAATAAATTAAAAAAAATAGTTAAAAAGAAAATTTGCATGCACACAGTATGAAAACAGAATAAAATAAAACTATTCCAATATGAAATAGTCTGACATAGTCTTTTATATATTTTGTTTTCGAACTATGTGTCAACTATAGTCAATATAGGTACAATCATCATCATCAACCTTTTTGTCGTCCCACTTGCTAGGCACAGGTCTCCTCTCATACAGAGAAGGATGTATGTATGATGTATTTTATATATACTTTCTAAGTATATCTTGGACACCAATGACTGAAGGTGAAGGAAAACATCTTGAGGAAACCTGGACTTTATAAGTCTGAAATCGCCAACCCGCATTGAGCAAGCGTGGTGATAACGCTCAATCCTTCTCTGTATGAGAGGAGACGTGTCCCCAGCAGTGGGACAATATAGGTACCATACTAATGTTAAAATTCGTATACAAACTTATGTTGACACTAATAACTATTTAATGTCAATAAAAAAAAAAATTAGTCAAGTACAACATTACATGTATTTCATTAGCATGTCAACATTCTGTAATTAGATTTTTGTACAATAATCTAGGAATTTTGTTTCGAGTCGATTTAGCTATAATCTGTGATAATAATAGTAGTGAAAAATCAGCTGTGGCTATCAATAATAGAAGCCGTTGGACCAATGATTAGTAGTTTGTAAATTACAGATACAACTATTCGAATGTGTTAAAACCATGCATTATTGGAATAATCACGAATGGATTTTAAGGCCTCAACGCGTCACAAAATGTAATAAGCGTTAAACGTATTTAAAACATAATTTTGTCTCTTTCATCGCCATATGATTAATTGAAACGGAACGATGTTTGAAATAAGCGTAGCGTAAAATGTGTTTAGCGATTTGTTAAGCAAGTGAGCCTGAGAGTCAGTCAAATGTGCCTTTGTTACGTTATTTATTTAGTTAGTTTAGCTTAGTTTTCACTAGTTAGTTTTCACACACTGGTCTGGTCGTACCTCGGAAAGCACGTTAAGCCGTTGGTCCCGGTTGCCATACGAACATCTAATGGCAGTCGTTACGGGTCGTTGGAGCCCTCAAAACTTCAAAAGTCCAACAATTGGTCTAACTGCAATGCTTCGATGTCGCCTTCGGCTTGTGGAGGTCAGACGGCAGTCGCTTCACGGAAAATGTCGAAGTTTAGCCATATCAGCAGTTGGACTGGTAAAGCGGAGCCCAGACTCCAAAGCTGAAAAGGCTTCGGATGCGACTGGGATTAACGCTGGGATGATGATGATGAGTTTAGCTTAGTTTTATTTTTGGAATGTGCCTTATTAATATAACAAGTAAGTGAAACTACAGTATGTAAATTAACGAACTGACTGCGGAAAATAAAAAATATTTTTTTTTGGAAAATAAGATTTTTGGGATAAAAATTGCAATAAATTAGTAATTATTAGATGAGTTTAAAATTTATCGTTAATCGACGTACTGTACTAAGTATTTCTAATTAAGTAAATATTTAATTTTAAAATATTATAACAATTAAAAAAATGTTAATATATAAATTCATAATTCTTTAATATAAACATTCTAAAAAAATCATAAACACTTGAAAGCTAAAACGACTTAATTAAGAGTAGAATAAAATTTCTGTTCTATTTTTTAAAATTATAAATTATCCTTTTTGTCCTAAGACTTTACCCCCTTTATTCATAAACGTTACTGAAAGTTAAATAGTGATTAGCGACTGTTCAACAACACATTTTTGACGTTTGCACGTCACTTAACTTAAACACTATGCTGTTTCTTTAATCATCGTTTAGATTCTAAACGATGGGTTAGGGATTGGTTAAGGGTTTATTCTAAACTTTAGAACAAACCCTTAAAACACTAGGTACCTATGCTGTTTATTCATAAACGATGATTAAACTTAAGTGACGTCAAAACTTCGAAAACGTGTGGTTATAAGTCACTAATCAGCTTAACTTTAAGCAAAGTTTATGAATAAAGGGGTATATGTCCATTGGAGAAGACAACGAGTGAAATTAATAGATTTTAGAACAGTTTTAAAACTGACATTAATTTTAGTTTATTCCGTGTAATTTTATCGTCCTATTATGGTGCCCTATCGTGTGTGGCTTAAAATATTACCTATAGCTAGATTACAATACGGTATTTGCTAGTGAGAACCAAACTAGACATTTACTCCTTTATTCATAAACGTTGCTTAAAGTTAACTAGTGATTAGCGATTGTTTAACTATACAAATATTATATTATAAACTATATAATATAATAAAATTCTAATATTAATTGGTAGAGTGCCTTCAAAAATATTGTTTTTATAGTATTAAGGAATTTTTGGAACATAAAAATTTAAATGTTTAAGGTTAATTTGAATAGATATAAATAGTAAGTAAAAAGGAATCATTATTGTATAATATCAAACATTTGCACGCTTGCATGCAGGCAGAGTACTATAACTTTTAGGTTTTATGAACTTACCTTTATAAAAAAAATGTATCCCTAGCAAATAAATGTATGATTATGATTATTACATTTTTTACGTTTGCACCTCGCGTAACTTTAGTTGTCGTTTATGAATAAACCCCTTAAACACTATAGTGTTTATTCATAAGCGCTGATTAAAGTTAAGTAACGATAAAACGTTAAAAATGTATAAACACTAAACAGTCAATAGTTAACTTTAAGCAACGTTTATGAATAGAGGGGAAAGTCTGTACATATCTTGGGGCTCGCCAACTAAAATGTTAATTATATTAAAGGCAAATGATGTAAGCGTACAATAAACTTTATAGCGCCTTAGTGTCTTATTCCCTTTATGAGGAAGACTTTTAGATCCGTATTACAGAACGTTACTCAAGACTCAAGCATTACTTAAAACTAGATTCAACCAGTCAAAAGGCTTGAATGGAGACTTAGTAGCGCTTGAGTTTTGAGTGACGTTCTGTAATACGGACCTTAGAATGCTAAAAACTAGTTCGTAATTTAAGTGTTGCCTGGTTATTGCTTATTTCTAAGTACACAGAACACAGTTAAGTAGCAGTCTAAAAAATATAAATTATAATAACTACAAAGTGTATTTACTAAATATGAAATTAATATGAATTTTTTTTCGCAATAACAGTGTATTTTCTTAAACAGTCTTTTTTTTTCATTTATAATTTTAAATTGCGTTAGAAAGTATGACGTTTTTTGTTAGATGCACTGGGTTTTGTCTAAGTGACGGCAATGCAAATACATTTTTTTTTAAGAATCAGGCATTTTGTAATTTAATATTTATCTTGAAAAAAATTTTGCAACTTTAATGCTTCGTTATGCTTTCTTTGAAATAAGCAAATTAGTAAGAGTTTAAAACTCGCTAGATCTAAAAGTAATAGTTTTAAATAATAACAGTAATAGTATAAATAGTACTACTTAAACATATTAATACTTCTAAACTAAAAATAAGTTTGTTCTAAGATTCTAGACTCGTAAGTGACCATCAAGTCAATTACACCGTAGAGGCTTTGCGTGTTTTCATGCCTTTTCCGAATTAATTTGCCTCGATAACATAAGATTATATTAGAGGATAGTTTTTTTTATGTGGCAAAAGAGGTTTCTAGAGGATAGTTTACGTACAAGCTGATTCGAAAAAAAAAGTTTGCCTATTATATATAGACTAACTTTTTTGGAAACAGCCTGTGTTTTATGTAAGTTTGTCTATGATAACATTAGTGATTACATAGGTAAGTAAATAGTACTAACTTATGTATATTAATTAACTATTAAAAAAAATATAATAGGTATTATGTTAGATGCGTTTCTATCGCATTAAAAGGAAATTACGGGGAATTGGTAGTTCGAAATTTAGTTAATTAGGTGTAAAGTTTCGAGGCGGGGAGTTTTTCGTTTTTCATTGGACTTTTAAAATTATTTTTAGTGTTGTTTACAGTAAATAATTCATAAAGAACAGTGAAATATCGCAGCATAGTGACTACATCATGACTTTGTCTCAAACCTCCCCCGTTAGACGGTTCGCGCGCCCGTTTTTTCGACATGAAAAATTCATTACGTAACATTGGCTAAATGCACAAACCGTGCGAAGCCAAAAAATAAAGAAAGAAGAACTTTTCATGATTTTGATTTGACATGACATTGACAAGTGCCACACTATAAAAAAAGTAAATAGTATTAATTTATGTATATTACAAAAAAAAAACTTAATAATTATGTTACATGCGTTTTTATCGCATTAAAAGGAAATTCCGGAGGATTGGTTAGCTTTATCGTAGGTTGATTAAGTCAGTGTATGTTACAATTCCAGCAAGTTTTGAGGAGGTCCCTCTATTTATATTACTTACTATCCTGATCCATAACCTTCCCTAACTATTATTGAATAAGAATTGGTTTACAGATTATTCTTTAATGTACGCATGATAAAAGAAAGAAAATACATTTATTTGCAAAGAGAAGGAACGCAAACACAAAAGAAATAAATAACGTGTTGAAAGAAAAAATGCGTCACATGCAAGCAAAATGACCATTGCTCAGCAAGGGTCGCACGAAGAACAGTGTTTATTAGTATTTCTTGTAACCAAAAGAACATGCCTAAACGTTAAATAGCTTGTGTTCAGATCGGTCATGATTCATGAACCGTATTGTAACTGAGTAAAGTTTTGACAATTCCTTTTAATTAATTATATTAAGAATAATCATATATTTTCATACATTTATTTACGCACCTACTACTGATAGCACTTTTTTTTTCTTTCTTTAAAAAACCTTGCCCAATACTATGATTTTTTCTGGTATTTTGGGTGCGTTTAAAAACATCACATACAGGTACATTTTTTTTTGTTTATTAATCGATAGCAAAAGTTACGCCCAGAAATAAAACAAACTTACAATATTAAAAAAGAAGGCTATAAACATTACATATTCAGATTACCCAGATTTTTCTCGAAATCTGTTTTTCTCGAAGGAAATTGAATTTTTAGTTTGTCCAACATGAAGCCGCATATACTCCCCTCTTTTCTTGCTTTTGTTGTCAACATAGACTATGTAAATAAGTAGCGCTACATGTATTCCTTGCCAATTCTTTTTTTTTTCTGCCTATTATTTAGCGATTAGGGTAACTTTTAGCCCTCGGAGGGGTAGGGCGTGGTAGTTCTAAGATAGCGACTAGATTTAAGAAGTAGTGTTTTAGTATTTAAGGACCAAAGAAGACGTCCATAGAATTAAATGCGTACTATAGGGACCTAAGTATATTAGTATCATATCTAGATATAATTACTTACAGTATTATATAGATGAGTAAGGGCTTTTACAGCACTGTGTGACCTAAAATCACACTTAAGTCACGCGTATTTGTGACAAGTAACAGATATGCGTGACTTATTTTCGAGTAAACTAAAGCTGAACTCGCACTTAAGTCACGCTTATTTGTGATAAGTCACAGATAAGAATGGCGTATTAGCGAGTTTAGATCACATGAGCTATAAAATAGTAAAATCATAAGTAAATATTTGTACTACTATTATAATGTACCCTGAAATAATGTAAAAATTATGTTAGAATTAGGTATACTATTGTCCACTTATCTCATTACAAGCAGTGTGCAACTAAAACAAGATCATTAAATTGAGACGAATTTTATGTTAAGATATTTCTTAATCTGTCATCAAGCATACTCTCACACAAATTCTTAGAGGCAGCCTTTTGTATAGCAATGTAGGTATAGTAGTCTTCATATATTTAATTTTAAATATTTTTAACCTTATGGTCGGGAGAGTGCAAGTTTGCAAGTACATAATCTACAGGGCAATGGGAGCTATGGGATGGAGCGGATCTCAGCTTTGGTTATATGACAATAGACAGCTAATATTTCTGTATATCCAGGCTTAATACAGGTTCCTTAATACATACTAAATTAATTAATCAATAACATTGAAAATAATGCCTTGGAAATATCTCTGTTTATAAAAAAGACCTTATCGTGCCTTATTTTATACAATTTATATTTTATGTAAAGTTATGCTAAGATAGGAGCCTTTTTTGGTTGTTATTAATGTAACTTTGTTAGTTTTAAATGCTCCTGGTTACTGGTGAATACACATAGGCACAGTATTTTTTTCTTTATTGTCCCTCTTTCAGTCAATTTAAAAACATTAATTATGTAAGCCACCGCTGTATCCGCTTACTTTGTAAAAAGTTTACTTTGAAAATTAATCTAAAGTAGATCTTGAATTATTATTAGCCGTTTTATCGTTTCTAATTTGTTAAATAAATACGGTGTAAGAATCAAGAACTGGAATTATTGAAATAGCTTCAAGCAAGCTAAGGAGATAGGCCATATTTGTCGAATAAAGGATCAGTGATGCAGACAAATCCTGAAATGGAGACTGCGTATCGGCAATCATTGAGTGTAACCCCCCTCAGTTATGTAGATGGATCACAGACAGAAGGAGGATCATCGTCATCAGCCTCTGACAGTCAGTCATCAGTCCACTGATGGACATAGGCCTCCTCCATGGCACGCCAACTAGCCCGATCCTGAGCAGTTCTCTGCCAGCCACTTCCAGCCACCTTTTTGATGTCGTCGCTCCATCTCGCCCAAGGGCGTCCTACGCTACGTTTGCCGAAGGAGGATAGTGTGTTGTAAAAATTTGTAAATATCTGTTTCATCATGGCTAATTCGAAGCTGCTTTGATATATTTCCCCAATTTAAATCTACCGTGTGTCTGTACCAGAATAATACAATATATAATTGATGCTAAAACTCGTGATTTTCGCACCGTATTAGTTTAGCAAATAAGACTAAGGAAAAACACACCAGTTATTTCAGCTCATTTATAATAGTTAATCATGCTGAAAAGTAGTTTTTAAGGCACTCAACGTGGTCGTTATGTGATCTTGTAACCTTTTGTATTCTGGCATTGTGTGTGGGAAATTTTACATGTTTTATGTATATTGGGAACTTCGAAAATTAATGGTTACTGTGTTTGTCATATGTATTGTTAATAAAATGTTCACTGCAATGTGCTTTTTATTTACCGTTCAAAGTACGGTTGTTGTAAACGTCTTAATGTTCATGTCTCTGTTTTCTCATGTCTTCTTCTTGTTCTTTTAGCCTAATCTGAAAGTATAGAATGCAGATGGCGTTCTTTACGATCTTACAATCTCATACTACTTCTAGAAATGACGATTACAAATATTTGTTATACTGGAAATATTTCGAGAATGAGTACCTACTATCTTCCTCATTTGTACTTTATAGTATATTTTCTTTCTATTTGAAAATATTCCGAGAACCTACAGAATATTACAAGAATAATAATAATAATAAACAATTAGTAATATCTAGTAGCATATACAAACCCTTAGTAGTAGGACGAGCTTCTACACTAAGAAGTTTAGATAGACTTTTATTTAATATATATATAAACGACCTTCGAAAAATAACAAAACAACCGACTATTATGTTCGCGGACGATAGTACAGTTGTATTTACAGGTAAAAATAAGACGCTTATTGAATCTGATATTTTTGACACCCTTAATAATATAATACAATGGCTTACATTAAATAATCTAGAAATTAATTTATGTAAAACACACCTAATGACATTTAAAAATAGAATTCCCCTAATGACGAATATTAATATTAACTATAATGACGAAACTATTACTGAGTTAGATACAACTAAATTTTTAGGACTTAACGTAGATAGTAGCCTAAATTGGAAAGTGCAAGCGAAGATCCTTTGTAAAAAGTTGAATACTCAATCGTATGCATTGTATATGCTCACAAAAAAACTTAACGAATCTGCAGTTCTGACAGCATATTATGGGCACGTTGAAAGTATTATAAGATACGGAATCATATTTTGGGGAAACTGTACCGAAAAAGAGCAAATATTCAAAGCACAAAAAAGTGCATACGGGCAATATGCAAGCTCGATCAAATGTATAGCTGTAGACCATATTTCAAAAAAATTAAAATATTGACAGTACCGTGTCTGTAGAGTTGGCGATATTTGTCAGATATAATTTAACGATGTACGAAAATTATAAAAGTAAAAGTAGTAAGAATAACGTCTTTTCTGTTTGAGTGGTATCAAGTAGAAGCTCTTCATGATCCCGCAACGCCGTCGTCCACGTAAGAACTGTTTTAGCAAAGAAATTTTGCCACGTTTTAATAATCGGTTTGGCGATTTTCAATCGACCTACATACAGTTTACTTTAGCTCATGATATTACGATATGGCGATCTCAGTATCCACTTAGAATGACTTGTAATTAATTAAATACACTAAGATCACGGAAGGGACAAGCATTCACTAGAACTTACCTAAGTGTTGACGTGGTTGAAGCCATATTGCAACACGGTACTGGACATTCAAAAAAAAGTTCTGTAAGTGTGATGAGTGACACAAAATTCTGTAATGTGTAGTTGCTGGTGTCATCTTGGATGTGATGCCGCTAGTACCAGTTATCCGTCGCCTCCTTACACGAAGACCCAAGGGCGTCACCAACGCAGCTGCCCTGCCCCCTACAGATTTTAAAAAACTTGCCAAATGTAAAGCAACCAAACTCCTAAGTCTTTAACTTAACTTGCTTGATCGATCATTAAGAGCTCGTACTATAAGTGCGTTTCACTTGTAGTCTCATCATCACTTCATGTTTTCTCGATTGTTCTAACAATTCATACTATTCTTATTGATCGTATCAACTTGCAACATCTCATCCTCATAAAACGAGTTACTATTCCACTATACTTTGTCTATCCATGCTGTAAGATTGTGGAACTCACTCCCGCCTAACATTCGCGATTTAAACACTATAACCTTATTCATAAAGGCTGCTTAAAGTTAACTAATGATTAGCGATTTTTTAAACATACATTTTAGACGTTTGCACGTCACTTAACTTTAATCATCGTTTATGAATAAATCCCTTAAACGCTTATGGTGTTTATTCATAGGTGATGATTAAAGTTAAGTGACGGTAAAAGGTCAAAATAGTATGGTTAAAAAATCGCTAATCACTGGTTAACTTTAAGCAGCGTTTATGAATAAGGGGTTCAGTATTTCTATATTTAAATGTCGATTAATAGTACATTACGATATTAGTGCGTAATGATGGTTATAACATGCGAGGCGGAATTTCAGCCCGAGCCGAAGGCGAGGGTGTAATTGAGCCGAGCATGTTATAACCAATACGCACGTATATCGTACGACGTTTTTTAACACACTTGCGAGAAAAAAAAAAAAAAAGTATTTTATATTTTGTTCATTTTAAATAAACTCAATCTGTGAATGCACACTGTTGCTTTCCCGCCATTAGTATTATTATTTGCCATTTCAAATATGGAACAGCGTGCAGCGCGAGTCGTGCGGCGGCGATCAGTTCCATATTTACTTGAAATGGAAAATAATGCTGTTATGGAATTTGTATGGACTATAACTTAACTATTTGCTTTGATAACACACGCGTTTGTTATGGCCCGCTTTACATATTTAAAACCGGTGGAATTACATCAGCTTTACGAGCAAGGCTGTTAAAAATTAATTTTAACGATTTAGGCTTTAGGGATTTATTTGGTGGTAGGCCATAACATCGGCTGCCGGCAGCAGTTACCACCCACCAGACAAAGTCTTGCCGACAAGCGATTCGTCGTGTTCCGGCATGATGTCTGGTGAAGCCGTACGGAGGACGGGTCTGAGCAGTTGTGTTGCGATGTGTGCCGGGTACGATGCGCCAAATGTTGTTGTGTCGGGAGTTTGGTGGTGAAGAGTCTCCAGATCAATCTCCCTCTGGCGCAGCATCGTTGGTCGTGTTGGTCTTGGGTTTAACATTGCATCACCTCGCTCAACTGCCGTCATCCTTCCTATTCCTAAGTGTTTTAAGTGGATAGGCTTAATTAACTAGTGCGTGTTACCATCAACGATTGCATCACTGCTTACCATCAGGCGGGATTGCAGTCAAGCACTAGTTAATAATTATTTAAAAAAAAAATTGTTCATTATATACATTGTATTTACATATTTTAGTATTCTGCATTCATTTAAATATACTTATGTAATTATTTTTGAATTATATGTTTAGGTTTATTTAATACTATTTCTTTTATACTTATCACATTCATATTTTTTTCCGGAGTAGTTCTCCGCCAGCCACTACCAGCCACCTTTTTGATGTCGTCGCTCCGTCTCGCCCAAGGGCGCCCCACGCTACGTTTGCCGAGACGCGGTCTCCACTCGAGGACTCGTTTACCCCAACAGTTGTCGGTCCTGCGGCATATGTGACCAGCCCATTGCCAGTTCAGCTTGTTAATCCTCTCAGCTATGTCGGTGCCTCTGGTCCTCTGTCGGATCACCTCATTTCTGATGCGGTCCTTCAGAGAGACGCCCAACATAGCCCGCTCCATAGCTCGCTGAGCGACTTTAAACCATTTCGACTTCATTAAATGCTCAGGATCGAGCTTGTTGGCGTGCTATGAAGGAGGCCTATGTCCAGCAGTGGACGAGTAGGGGCTGATGATGATGATGATGATGATTCTTTTCCTCCTTGTTCCTTACAGATTATTGTCTGTTTTATTGTGTGTTTCCTTACAGATTGTTATCTGTTTTAGTTCTCCTTTCGCAAGTCTGCTGGAAGAAAAGACATAAGCAGGACCTTTGTACTTAGTTCTTAATTTTGTCTTATCCTTATGTATTTTATTGTATGTACATAAATAATAATAATAAAAAAATTAACTTGCAAACCTTAGACCCTCGATTGGCGATGCCCTTGTGCAGACCAGTAACATAGCAAATATGACGAAGATTTCTAAAGTGTTCACAAAGAAAAATACAGCTAGTGATTTACAGACGACATCAGATCAAGTTACCCGAAACTGTAAAAAATTCCCAATCAACCTTGAGCTTTAATGCTTTAGAGATAAAGTTGAAAATTTATTAAAGCAATCTGATAGATTGTTGCAGCTTGAGGTGCTGTCGTCCGTACAAAATAAAACTATACGATATGGAACACAGATACTTTATTTTAAGAAAATCTATTACAACATTTATTTAACACTAATAGACTTTTATAACAGTTAATAATATTGCCATTTTATTGAATTAAATACTGAACTTGCATTTTCGTATTCTACACCAATTATTCTGGAAAGATCTGGAGGATTATTTAAAAATAGCTGCGTACCGCAGTGTTATCAAAATAATAAGTATTCTATGACTTAATGTAGGTGGGCGATGGCATTACACACAATCAGTAGCAATGGCTTTCATTTTGACAGTTCAACGACATACATTGCGTTATACATGTTGAGCAAACGATTTTTCTCGAACATATGAAGAAATGAATTAACCAGAACAACACGTTCGAAAGCTTAGGTAGTTCGCCAGATATATTGAGCTCCCATGACGACGGCTTATTGTCATCAGTTGGGCAAAAATTCAGACACTGAGACAATTCCTGAATGAAAACCCGATAACACTTTACTCGACCCGAGTATCAAACTCGGGACATCATGCGCAGCATTAGCGATTTAAATTAAAGACTTCTATTGTTAAATCTTCTGTTCCCAAACTCTGTTGATATTTTGTAAATCGATGTAAAAAAAAGTTAGCAAGTTCAGTAAAAAAAAAAAAAAATCGAAAGCAGAGGAACGTTTACAAGAAAGTAAAAAACTTAACATCTAGATTTCTTTTTTACTTTCAAGGAATGAATTTTCTCATTGTATTAAAAGTATGGTGGGATAAATATTCACAATAGCACTTACGAAATATTGTTAATAAATTAATGACTAGTAAAGCATTTTCAATACTTACAGAATGGTGGTTAAACTTATGTAATTAAAATGTCTAATTTAATAATATTTAGGTACGTATTTTTGTTCTTATGGTTTGTACCGCGACGGGCTCTGTGTTATTATTAAAATCAATTTATTATTAAGTCGCGCGTAAGACGACTTATGCCACAATGGGATAACCATTGCACAATCATTTTCGTAGTTTTACCCTCTGCGTTTTTTTACCCTAAATGAGTCTACTGAGGGCATTATTACGAGTACATCACTCATAATAGGGTTCAAAGGAATTTTAAACCGGTTCAAGAATCAATAATATTTATATCTGTGAAATAAGTGTGACTTACGTGAGAATCGTTCGACTTAATTTGTGTATATTATTAACTGTGGTCGGAATAGGTAGATTGATTTTTGGTACTTGTATCATAAATGTTCACAGAAAGAACAACGTGGATAAGTCATTTTCCCGAAATATTTAAATACAATATTTACTTGGATCCGGAATCTAATTCCGGATTATTGTTGGTAGTGAAATTATTACTACTCAATTCATTTAAAGGAAGATAACAAAACTAAACTTATTTATTATTTACTTGTTGAAAAATAAAAAACAATCAAATTCCGTAAATCCGGAGGAATGTCCATATTAATGTATACGTTTCCGACCAATGACCCCAATTCACTCTACCTATTACGATCTCTGATTATCACCATCGCTGCTTTCAAAACGGTAATGATAAATATCGCGAGAAAATTAGCTTGAAAACTAATTTCAGCTTAATAAATAAAATGAATCGTAAGATTTCATTTAAAGATAATAAATTATCTTCGACTGGCTTTAACATTTAATATTGTTTAACATTGAGCGATTCTATTGGATTATTATTTAAACGTTCATGTTTTAGTTGAATAAATTTATTGTTATTAAATTTAACAATATATGATTAATAGCTTCATATCATACATTTTTCACAAGTCAATATTTCAAGATACGATATGTTAATTGAAATAACAGCTTTGGTTTCAATATGAAAGTTGGACGTAGTTATGCAAAATGGATCCAGCCAGCAAACTTGCTTTTGAGAAAATAGAGTTTGAAGTAAAAATTTATATATTAAAATAAAATGACGGTAGATTTAAATTTCCTTTTAAATAATAGGTATTTTCCTGTACTCTAATGCGGCTTTGATATTTTTTGCATATACTAAAGTTGATGTGTAGATTTTAGACATTTATGACAGTAACTCAAAAACCGGTTTTTGTGGGTTGGATCCATTTTGCATAACTACGTCCAGTTAACATCTACACTAAGTAATGGCGGGCTAAAAGAATGTCAAAACAATATATAAATTTTAGTGGGTATTAATTATACCTAATGTATTTTATAAAAAGTTTTGCTAAAGCTAAATTTTAACTTCAAAACATTAATAATAACAAGTGTTCAATAGATATATTATCATTAATAAGACTGCGTTACAAGCAGCCAAAAAAAAATACATTCTAAATTATACAGATCAAATAAATTAATTCAACTCGTCTTTCCAATTCTCCCCATTAAAATAATAAGTTGTATGTATACAGTTATTAGAACTTTTTTTAAATGCATAGTTGGACAGGAATATATTACGTTCCAAATTCAAAAAAAGAATTTAGCCTTTTGTATTATAACATTATAATCAGGTGTAAGATATGCCGCCATTACGTTAAAAATTGTATTCAATTTTATTCAAACGTCATCTTTTCCGAAGACGTCAGATGTCACCACAAGAATTGACTTTCAGATTTCTTTAAAATACATTCTATACATAAATAAATAAGGTAACTTATAGTAACTTACGGCTACTGTGCATATGAAATTATACTCTGTAGGTGGTGTGTCTATGGTGTAGAATTAGGCGGACTCCCGGCTCTTTCCTTGAGTTTTTATGGCGTGCGCTAACCATAGAGCTAGCACGATGCCTGCAACCTGGAATGGAAAGAAAACACAATTTTGTACATATTTTTTGTTGTATATTGTAGTTGACAATCATTTCCATGACTTTATAAACTTCTTTATAAAGTCATGAAAAATAATTGTAAAAAATGAAATGATTGTATAAAGTTCTTTCACCCGTGTGGTACTGGGCTTAGAATAGTACCATCCTATACCCTTCAGTTCCCCTAAGGGAACTCTCACTTTCCTAAGGGAAGCGGGCAGCAGCGCTTCTCCTGTGGAAAATCAAATTATTGGGATATCCAACCTGGGTGACAAGAGTAGGGATTATGGCCCTAACGAAACCCTATAATGAAACCTATTGCTGCCACTGATAATATGTTACGCAATTCAATTACCCTACTGGTTACAATCTACTCCCGTGCCAAATATCATCCACATGTATATTTTTATTAATAACTAGCAGCCGCCAGTGATTTCATTTGCGTGGCGTTAGTTATGCTCCGCTCCTATTGGTTGCAGCGTGATGTTATATAGATCAAAGCCTTCCTAGATTAGTGGGCTATCAAACGCAAAAAGAATTTTTCAAATCGGACCAGTGGTTCTTGAAATTAGCGCGTGTGATGTATAGATATTACAATTAAAATGTGCTCCTGCGACACCCGGCGGTGGGAGGCATTACGTTGCCGGCAGTCCCAGCGAATGGACGTGTCGCGCCGCACTAAGTGATTGATTTCTGTGTTTTATTTCTAAACCACCCGACCCAAGCGCAAGACATAACAGCGCGTTCAAACAAACAAATTCTTCAGCTTTACATATTAGTCTAGAGTCATCATCATCATCGCAGCGTTAATCCCAGTCGCATCCGAAGCTTTTGCAGCTTTGGAGTCTGGGGTCCGCTTTACCAGTCCAACTGCTGATTTTGGCTAAACTTCGACATTTTCCGTGAAGCGACTGCCGTCTGACCTCCACAACCCGAAGGCGATATCTAATCATTGCAGTTAGACCAATTGTTGGACTTTTGAGGGCTCCAACAACCCGTAACGTCAGGCACTAGATTTTCATATGGCAACCGGGACCAACGGCTACGGTATAGAGTATAGATATGAGCTTAAAAAAGTTAAGAACGTACTCAGGTACACACGCCAGAAGGCCAAGCTGCCTAAAACTATCAAAATTTCCCAATTCACCCTGAATATTAATTCTATAGCAATAAAGTTAGACTAAGATTGTAGTGTTTGACGTGCTTGCGTCTGTATATAAAAAAATGACTCATTAGTAAGATTTCGTTTAGCAAGAATCTTATTTTGCTAACAACATGTTTCCTTTCCCAAATTATTTAACCTAGGTTTAATGGCATTACCCTAGAAAATAGTATCAGCGATCCAGATCTTACGAGCCTTTAAAATATTCTTTTACGATACCTAGGCATGAAGGAGGCCATCTAGATTAGCGTACTGTTCAATAAACTGAGGCCGTTAAAACCCTTGGCCTAGGTTAGAGATCTGAGATTGTGGCATTAAATTCTGGTATAGCGTGACCCCTGTTACGTCAGGAGCGGTACTAAGGGTTGACAACTCGATTACATGGTGTAACTATTGTTAGGGTAATTAATAGGTACTAACTGTAACTATTTATAGTAATCTCAGGAAGTAATTGTGCTCAAACAAGAGCTATTTATTACAGTAATTCCTGGAGTTTTGTTAAGGTTAATAATTACTCTTCTCTATAGCCACATTTATTATATACAGAAGAATACAGTCGTTCTGTTCAATTTCAGTTAGGATAACATGACATAAAGGGTTTAAATTTAAATAATTATCACTTATAGACACCAGTCGACCTGGGGCCCTAGTCTGCAATTTTTATAAATTTGTCATTCCAACACGATTCCAATGTAATTGTGCTAAAAATTCGTAATCAAAATTCATAATGATCGGCCAATTATCGGCCAGTAGTCGCATGATGGAATGTTGATGGAATGACCTTGCCGTATTGCCGTTATTATAAAACCCGTCAGTAGAAATGATTTTCTAAAAATTACTACTCATCTCGTTTTGTTAGTAGATTACGAAACTTGTGAAAATCGATCATTATGAGATCACTGATAGACCATTCAGACACTATTGTAATAGCAGTCTAGAGCCCCAGTTCTATAAAAACCTCACCGAACAAAATTAAGGGAAGCTTAGAGTACTTTCTAAGTATATCTTGGACACCAATGAAACATCTTGAGGAAACATGGACTTTAAGTCTGAAATCACCAACCCGCATTGAGCAAGCGTGGTGATTACGCTCAATCCTTCTCTGTGTGAGAAAAGACCTGTGCCCAGCAGTGGGACGAAAATAAGATTGATGATGAGCTTAGAGTGAACCGTCAATACTGTTAATCCCTTTATCTGGAATGACAATTTATTCCACGTTTCTCTTACGGTATTCACGGTGAGATAATTATAGAATTCCATTCATCTGAAAATTTGGACATTTCTGTGCAAATAACGATTTTGCTACTTTTAATTCAGTATATTTAGTTAACTGTTATTATTATTACAGTAGCTTTTCTTCTCTAATGACTTATTTTATTTACTTTGACAACACAAAAAGACCTTCTAAATTTACCAATAATCACGTAAATTTTAGGCGTGATAACCTAGTGAGTTAACGCGTGTTAACCTAGTGACTTAGTTTGGTAGTACAATTAATATAACTCCAAGCCACGCAAATGTTGTTCGAACATGCGAAGTTATATATTTTGTGAGGCGTGTATAAAGTCATATTTCAAGGCTCTGAAAATATTTTTAATGTCAAATTATGCATAATTTCATGATATTTTTTGGTGAAAAAATGTGATGGGCGTGTCTTTTTAATAATGTTGAATATGGTATTAAATTATCATGTTCTTGGGTAACATTGGGCTAATTGGTAGAAGCTATTATTTTTATTAGACTTTTCAATTAATAACTTTGCTTGATTAATTAGCTCATTAATTCTATGCTACTGAATGTGGGTCGTTTAGTAATTACTTGTGAGACTATCCCCTTGCGACATAATGAGTATGAATGTTTCCATAATTTTTCTATATTATCCGTTTTTTAGTTGACCATTTGACGTTTGTAATGATTACGTAAAACATCCCTTATTACATAATTAAACATAGCTCATTTTAACTTTGGGCACGCCACAATAGCGGCGGTAAGTCCCCTCTTTGAGGAGTGGCTAGAGAGGCGCCACGGCACCCTCACCTTCCGCCTCACGTAGGTCCTCACCGGGCACCTTCGTTTCGGAAGATTTCTGTTCCGGATAAGGCTGGAGGATACGCCAGGGTGTCACCACTGTGGGGATTGATCTCCCTGAGAAGACAGTGGAGCATACCGTGGAAGTCTGATCGGCTTGGGTGGAGCACTGGCGGCGATCGGTGGTGATCTATCACATCCGACCCTGGTCCAGGACATGGTCTGGAGCGAGAGTGCATGGCAAGCCGTCACCTCATTCTGCGAAGCAGTGCCAGTCTTGGTGGCAAAGGAGGAGGCGGAGCGCGTGAGGGAACAGGAATCTCCCTGGTCGGGAGACAACATCGAACTCCCGGCCACTACAGGCGTGGGTTTGCGCCTGATGATGCCTGGGTCAGGATTGCAGGTTGGTCAAAAGAGAAACCGAGGCCCTGGCGCACAGGCAAGTGAAGGAACACGGGTGGTTTAGTCTGTAGAAGTCTGACACGCCCTTCCGCTTCGCCCAGAGTGGGAGAGGTGATTTGATAATTCCCATCCACACCAAAAAAAAGGTCCTTTTAACTCTCTAAACAAGTCAACAGTCGGGCTCTTTTCACGGCATGCCATGGGACTGGTTGCCTCCACGTTACGGTAGTTTTTGGGGCAGTCTGCTGATAGATTGCTTGTATTTAGGATGCAAAAGCGATGCATACGGCTAATGTGCGGACTTTAAACCACAGATTGCTGTCTTCCTTATCTTAAATCTTTAAAAATATTAACATTTCCGTCTTCGTACATAGTGAACGACAAAACGGCTTTATTTGTGAAAAATAATTTATTTATTTAGCCTTACTAATATTATAAATCGGAAAGTGTGTTTGTTTGCGCCGCTTTCACGCCGTAACTCCTGAACTGATTGCTTTGAAATTTTTCTGACGTAGAATTAGAAGTCCGGATTAAATAATAGGGTAGGGGTAGGGTTTTTATTCGGGGAAAAAAATTATATTCCCGAGGGACTACAAAAATATTGGTAGTTTCATGCCAGTTCGGTGATAGATGGCGCTGTTTGTCGTTTAAAACAAGGTAATATGTTGCAAACGAATATGCACATGTTAACTTAGAAGCTAAATGATACGATAATGAATCTCCGAAGATAAGGAATATAAAAAGCGCGATATAGCCGAATTCCATGCGGGCGAAGCCACGGGCGGAAAGCTAGTTTATTTATAAATACTTTCGTACAAAGAAAATGTACAGGGCGGACTTAATGCCTTAAGCTTTAATCCAGATCTGTTTTTAAAATTGTCGACAATCAGAAGAATCCAATACCAATGATTTGATTTGATTTGTAATCATTAGAAAATACATTAATTGTATGGTTCGCATATGATACTACTAAATGGGGTAGAGGTTATTATAATATATACCTAAAGACTAGCGACCCGCCCGGTTTCGCATGGGTGCAATGCTGATAATAAATACATTACAAAAAAACTGTTAACGTTGTATAAGAAACATAGCGGCCCGCCGCCCAGCCGGCTGGTTCCGCCACAAATGCGTCGCCCCACAATTTTTGAATTTGGAATATCTTCGAAACTATTTATTTAAATCATGTGCTGTAAAGGGCGATATAGATCTATATTTAAAAAAAAATAGGGTTTGATTACCCTTAACATTTAGGGGATAAAAAATAGATGTTATCCGATTCTCAGACCTACCCAATATGCACACAAAATTTGTAGAGAATCGGGAAAGCCGTTTCGGAAGAGTTTAACCACAAACACCGCGACACGAGAATTTTATATATTAGATCTATCCCTCACCCCCATTTTATTTAATGTCGGCAGTGTTTTTGACCGAATTCAAAAAAAGGAGGAGGATCTCAATTCGTCGGAATCTTTTTGTTCTAATTTTTCTCTTTGTTCTAATTTATTTATGTTCATTCTATTCATTGTCACCTCAACATCGGTCATAAAGTGTCTGTTATTAACACCAAAAGCAAGACAGTAGGGGATTGCGAAACACACTATCAGTAGCAATGGGTTTCATTTAGACAGTTGAACAAAATTCATGGCGCTATTTTTCGTTATTGAGCAGACGTATTTTTCAAACAGATGGAGCAATGGATTAGCAATATGCTTCAAGATGATTCAAATCCAGAGTAATAGTGTGTTACCGCATTAGGGTGCCGATCATGGACACTTACAAACTTCCCCCATTATTATCATCATCTCAGCGTTAATCCCAGTCGCATCCGAAGCTTTTTCAGCTTTGGAGTCTGGGGTCCGCTTTACCAGTCTTGCTGATTTTGGCTAAACTTCGATATTTTCCGTGAAGCGACTGATGCCGTCTGAAATCTACAACCCGAAGGCGATACCAAAGCATTGCAGTTAGACCAATTGTTGGACTTTTGAGCAACCGGGACCAACGGCTTAGCGTGCTTTCCGAGGCACGACCAGGCCAGTGCAAATATTCATATTAATGCATACAAATATACAAATAATTGCACTGCGCGGGGATGGACCTCGCGCCTTCCTTCGCAGCGGCCGCACATACAAACTTTCCTATCACTCTCAAAGCGGTAAACACTACAGTACTAACCTCCAAAAAGCAGAAGAGAATCCCGCATACAATGACGGTCATGCCAGCACTATGAACCGTTACAAGCACCTTCTCTTCACATCCCTCCTTGTAGTACTTCTCAGACGAGAGGCAGTCGGAGCGTTTAATCTCGGCGGAGCGGTCGGTGCCATCGTTGGGGCAACAGCTGAAGGAAGGGTTGATACGGGGCTCTGAAGCTACGTAGTTGTCTGGGCCAGTGATGCCGCAGCATTCCAACTGGAAGAGGTGGAATGGAGGGTAAACAATGAGTTGGAATAGTATGTATTGCTTGAAGGGACATACATATATATTTTTATTTATTTATTTATTCTTTCGCACATGAGTAATACAGAGGCGGTCAAACACCATTGGTGAAGAGAAAAGATGGAAGGTGCTTTAGTTAAAAAAAAAATAGAGAAAATAAAAGCTCTTAACACTATTTAAAAAAAACTTAATAAGCTATATACACATATCACGTACATACTATCACCAAAATATATACTTATAATATATACATAAAAAACTAAAATTTTGGAGAGAGGTGTTGCCATTACTCTACCCTAATTGTTGCGAAAATAACTCTGCAATTTCCGCTTAAATGCAAACCGACTGGCGGCCATCCTGATATCAAGAGGAAGCGCATTCCATAGAAGAATGGATTGAATAAGAGAAGATTGTTATAACAATCTTTTCTTACTCTGTCCTTCACATACGTCTGACTATGTTCACTCTTTATTTCATATTCAATCTATTCTTCAGTGGAATGCGCTTCCTCTTGATATCAGGATGGCAGTTATTTATTTGAAGATTTTAAACTACTGCTTGATCGCGATCTGGCCTGATAATAAGCAGTAACACAATCGTTGATTGTAAAGCTCATAACTTTATTAAGAGCCTATTTACTCTAGCCTTGAAGACACTTGAATTGTAATCAAACAGGAAGATCGCCGCAGGCAAACTGTTCCAATCCTTCGATATAAATTATATAAAAGATGAGGCAACACGCTACGTTCGGATTATAGCGATGTGAACAGCGTACGGATGGATACTCGTCTTACTACGGATCGTCCAATGACGGAACTATGATGGCGGAATTAAATAATGTAACTACCGCGCAGTTTCTCCAAAATGTATCATATACTATTATGAGAGATGAAAGATGTAAGAGCATTATATCAAGCTTGTCCAATCGAACTTTGGACGAGTTTTGCACATGTTTTTACTAATGCCCATATGATAGGAGTTACAGCTGCTGAATTATCATAATATGAATAGAGTAGGTAGAGATTATAAAGAACAATTAGTGCTTAGTTAAGTATGACTCGGAAATTCTTGCAGTGTCTCAAGACAAAAGTCTTCGACCAGTGTGTTTATCAGTGATGACATATGGAACTGAGACGTGATCCCTAACAATGGGCCTTATAAGAAAGCTCAAGGTCACTCAAACGGCAATGGAGAGGGCTATGCTTGCAGTTTCACTGCGTGATCAAACCAAAAATAAGAAGATCCGCAGAAGAATGAGAGTAAACGACATAGCCCGAAGAATTGCAACACTAGTTTTGCGTTTAGTCTTAAAAGCAATATATTTTTCGTTTTATTCTCATCAGCTTAATATATCAGTGCAAAACAATATTAAAGAACGTTAATGATATGAGCAGTAGGTAATTAGTAACTTACGCTGGTCTGGATGCGGTCCCAAAATTCCCTGTAAGTAGAATCCTCTTCCTTGGTGGACTTGTTCTTGATGAAAGACGCTCGCAGTTGAGACTTCAGCTGACCCTCGATCTGAGGACGTAAGGCGGCCGCAGCGATACCAACAGACAGCTCCAGGAGAATTATTATGATCAGGAAGCCAACGAACTGGGGAAAGTAAAGCATATGGATGAATTACAAATTAGAAAAAAAAATCTAAAAGATTAATGGAGAAAGATCTCAGCAGTGCTATTCTGTAAGCATTTCACCGTGTGAACATTTACGCGAAGTGAGTTGTCATTCCAACGAATGCCAAAAGGCTTTGGAGGATTGGAGGGGGGCAAGTCAGTATTGAGGGGGGGGTCAAGTCAGATTTTTAGGGTCGAATCATCCCCGGCTGTTTTGTCCTTACAAACTACACAAGCGCATCTACAGGAAACATTGGGTATTTGTAATTTAGTAGTGTAGTGTGTATGGCAAACAGACGCAAATGATCCCGTATAAGATCCCGTTTATCCTTTGTTTAAGTAGTAATTAGGGGGTTCATGCATGTTCTGCGAGATTTACGAGGTACTGCGAGGTACGCCCATGGGATTGACACTATTGGCAGCTCACTCTGACACAATTTTTCATGGTGAAATACATAAATTAAAAAAAGAAACTCTGACCTGCCCCCTAATCGGCGAACACATTTTTGGCAAATGATTGCACCTAGTTGACATCAGTTGGCATCGTTCGGACCGCCCATTGGTCCGTTCGGTCGAAACGGTCCCAACTAGTCGCAATCATTTGACAAAAATGTGTTCACCGATTAGGGGGCTGATTGCAATCAAGGAAAAAATATACCTATTTTTAAACTGGTTACAGTTTAATGTAATTTGCATAATCCCTACTAATATTATAAATGCAAAAGTAACTCTGTCTGTATGTCTGTCTGTCTGTTACGCTTTCACGTCTAAACCACTGAACTGATTTTATTGAAATTTGGTACAAAGATAGAGTTGACCTTGAGAAATAACATAGGATAGTTTTGATTCCAGGACTTTTGAAGAGTTCTCTTGGAAACGCGATATAACCGAACGGCGGGCGGAAAGCTAGTATTTAATATAAAAAATTCGTTGTCTTCAAAGAAGGAATAAATAAAAGGGGGCAATCGCGCTAGAATAATTCAACCAAAACAGAATTGCATGGTAACCAAACCAAAACTTTAGTTATGCTTCGTATCGCGCCGTTTGCTAGACGGTTTAGCCATAACTGGATCACAATTGGAACGTAACCGCCGTCAAATGAAAAAGTTGAAACAAGGCAAACTTTTTCGGTGCCATCTGTCAAACTTACGTCTAAACGATTACATTTATTTATAATTTGTTTAGTTTTAAGTATTCCCACTTATTCATAAACGCTGCTTAAAGTTAACGATTCGCGATTCTTTAATCATACATGTTCGCCCTTTCAACGTAATCATCCTTTATGAATAAACCCCTTAAACTCTGTGGTATTTATTCATAAAGGATGATTAAAGTTAAGTGACGTTAAAAGGTCAAAAATGTATGGTTAAAGAATCGCTAATCACTAGTTAACTTTAAGCAGCGTTTATGAATGAGGAGGATTATATCTGACGAAATGTGTCATTCAAACATTGATTTTACTTCATACGAAGTTAAAACTTTAGCGCGATACGAAATGGGATCGACACTAAACCACAATTTTATCTGCATCAGAGTACTCTGTTCGAGCATACTGTACCTAAAACTTTTTACACGTGCAGCCTGTAGGCTAGATAAAGGTACCTAATGGGCGTACAGTACACAATATAACAGTGCCTTCAGGGTCTTGATGGGCTGCCCCGTTTTTGTAGCGCATAGGGAATGTTCGCGGACGCATATATTCATTATTTTTACGTATCGCTAATGAGATGTGCATCCTTGAGTTCGGGACAGCTCCAACAATATCCTGAAAATGATCGCTAGCAGGCTCGATTGTTTATATATGAATCAGTGCAATGTCATCTCTCACGGGATGAAATCAGTTTAAATCTATACTAATTTAAAAAGCTGAAGAGTTTGTTTTTATGTTTGTTTGTTTGTTCGCGCTAATCTCGGAAACTACTGGTCAGTTTTGAAAAAATCTTTTTGCGTTGGATAACCCATTAATCCAGGAAGGCTTTAAGCTATAGGTATAACATCACGCTGCGACCAATAGGGGTGGAGCATAACTAACTCCAGGCGAACGAAGTCGCCGGCGGCCACTAGTATAAACTAATTTGACAAACATAGTTCTTAAGTTTTACTAACAATATGTCCAGGTTTCCTCAAGATGTTTTCCTTCACCTTCAGTCATTGGTGTCCAAGATACACTTAGAAAGTACATATAACTTTAGAAAAGCTACATTGGTACTTGCCTGACCTGGAATCGAACCCGCGCACTCTACTTGAGAGGCTGGTGTTTTAACCACTAGGCCACCACGACATTTTCAAAATCGCCAACCCGCATTGAGCAAGCGTGGTGATTACGCTCAATCCTTCTCTGTATGAGAGGAGACCTGTGCCCAATAGTGGGACGATAAAAAAAGGTTGTTGATGATGATGACTAACAAAGATATTAATATAAATATTACCTAGGTACTTCTACTGTTTTATTTATCGCGCCTCCCAGCTCCGTCTGTATCATTGTCATTATATATTAAGCTGGATGTCATCCATTGTTCGATAAACTTCAGTAACAAACCATTTAAGTAAAGCCATTACCATCAGGCAAGCTTCATTTGTGTCGTAATCACTATCAAGCTCATTATCAAAATAATATGCTGACAAGAAAACAATAGGATGGTTACCAACAGCACTGTTCATCAGTCGACCTACGTAATTTCCATAGTAAGGCCTGCCTATGACCAATTTTGTTTTTGGGTCAATATTGAACTAAAGGCGAAAGTCACGAGTTGAGTAGGCAGGTCAAAGTATGGAGGTGAGGTTTGACCTATAATAGAGTTGATAAAGTTCAATTTAATTATCATAGTGTAGTAACCGGTAATGTTATAAGTTGTGACGTGGGCAACGTCACAACTCATAAATATAATTTTGGAAGTATGAGTTAGGTATATTCCGGTAGACGAGGCCCGGACAGACCGGGCCAGCACGAGAGTGTGGGGCTGCGGAAGAATTTAGACTCCCGCGGTCCCACGCGCGCTCGTGATAGAAGAGACACCGGGGTGGTTTTAGTCAGTAAAAGTCTGACAGACCCCGTCGCCCACCCTAGGGCGGCGGACATCCTATGAGGATTTCCAACCCGAAAAAAAAAATGGTGTATTCCGGTCGAGCAATGTAAATTTGAGTCAGCTTCAATTTTGAAACAAAAAAAGTGCAGTCTTTATTTACAACTAGCTGTTGTCCAAGCGGCTAGCGCGCGGTGGTTCCCGTAAATTGATATAAAATAAGCGCCTGTTAAAATAATGGGAGCAATATGTAGTACGTCTGCGTTAGCTCCCGTTTTCGCAAAATTTTTTTGTTACTGCTCTGCTCCTATTGGTCATAGCGGGATGTTATATAGCCTATGTCCTTTCTCAGGCTTCAGACTATCTGTGTACCAAATTTCATTACAACCGGTTCAGTAGTTTTGGCGTGAAAGCCGGACAGACAGAGACACTTTCGCATTTATAATATTAGTATGGATTGTGAACATTTAATTTTTAACTTGAATGTATTATTATTACGTTATATAAAAGTAAATCAAAAACTGGGGCAAAAATTAAAAGTAGGTATATTGGTATGCATTTTTATTAAATTATTATGTACTTTTTTTTTATCAATCAATCAATACATAGTATAAAACAAAGTCGCTTTCGCTGTATGTCCGTATGTATGCTTAGATCTTTAAAACTACGCAACGGATTATGACGCGGTTTTTTTTAATAGATAGAGTGATTCTTAAGGAAGGTTTGTATGTATAATAAATGCATAATATAGTAGAGAAACACTGAGAAATCTAAAAAGCGCGATAAAACCGAACTCCACGCGGGCGAAGCCGCGGGCGGAAAGCTAGTTAGTTATAAACTAGTGCTTGACTACAATCCTACCTGATGGTAAGCAGTGATGCAATCGTTGATGGTAAAACGCACTAGCTTATTCAGCCTATTCACTTAAAAAAACTGAGTGAATAGGAAGGAAGACGGCAGTTGAGCGAGGTGATGCAATGTTTAAACCAACAACACGACCAACGATGCTGCGCCAGAGGATGATCTGGAGACCCTCCACGACCAAACTCCCGACACAACAACATTAGGCACATCGTACCCGGTACACATCGCAACACAACTGCTCAGACCCGTCCTCCGTACGGCCTCACCAGGCATCATGCCGGAACACGACGAATCGCTTGGCGGCAAGACTTTGTCTGGTGGGTGGGACTTACTTTACATTCATAATTTCTACTTTGAAATTCGGTGATAAAACTTTTGCTTACTCTACGCAACACTACAAAACTGGTATGTAGGTGTTTGTACAGACGACAGCACGTCAAGCTACTACAATTTGTCAGTTTTCTTTATTAGATTTTCAACTTTATCTCTTAAGCATTAAGGCTCAAGGTTGATAGAGAATATTTGACAGTTTCGGGTAGCTTGACCTGCTGTCGGCTGTACTTATGACTTGTGTTTGTAGTCAATATTAATTCCGTAAATTTGGTATTTACAAGTGTTATCCACATTCTGTTGTTATTAAATCACCAGGAAAGTTTTGGAAGGATTTCTGGTATACGATAGCAGATATTGACATAAGTGACACTTGATGATTTTATCTAAAATATATAAATGCTTAGACGAAGGTAGGGATTTTTGACGGCAACGCTAATATGAATGTCACGCGCATTTTTCATTGGACTTTTAAAAATTATTTATAGTGTTCTTTACTAAATAAAAGCGCGTGATTTATGTTGTAAAAAGTACACTCAGTAAATAATTCATAAAGAACTTTGAAATATCGCAGCATAGTGGCCACATCATGACTTTGCCTCAAACCTCCGTCATAGACGGTTCACGCGGCCGTCTTCTTCAACTGTCATTGGCGATATCCGCCATTATTGTGAAATAAAACTTTTCAAAGAATTTCTATAATTTGTTACACGTATTATTGGCAAAATTGTGGTATCTATTCCACAGAGACCATTGATCAAGAGTTGAGGTTGAATCTCACCTTGGAAAAAAAAATAAAGAGACGAAGGGAACTACATATGTACCTACTGTATTCTACCATATAAGTGACGTCATCATACGGTTTGTGATTTTAGTTTTTGCTTCAGAAATAAAAACATATATTTCAACTCAGAATACGAAAGTAAAGAAATGGTATATTTGTTTTAAGGCCGTATCAGTTTTGTTATGTTGTCACTTCTACCCAGGCTAAGATTCTTTTTAGCTGGTATAATGAAATAAAAAACCGCACAAATTGGACACGCCATGGTGGCCAATTTTTCGTTACACTCTACTGCTCAATTAACGCGTATATTGGTGATTCGCAGTTCCTATTACATATTTGTTTCAAGGTTAAACTATATATCGTCACCTACTTTGTAATGGTATGGCCATAATAGTCCAGTCTTTGGGGACTTGGTGACTGGTTATTTTCGTCACTATGACGTTAACGTTTCTTATTTTCTAAACTTTAGAGCTGTCAATGTCTGTTCCATGGAATCCAGTAAACTAAATTATTGTTTTCTTTATAAACCACTTGGTGTGCCCCCCAGTTTCACCCGCGTAAGCTTCGAACCGAAAGAGCTCAGTTGATTTAAAATAAGCGCCTGTTAAAATAGTGGGAGCAATGTGTACGTCCGCGTTTGCTCCCGTTTTCGCAACGTTTTTTGTTCCTGCTCTGCTCCTATTGGTCATAGCGGGATGTTTTATAGCCTATGTCCTTTCTCAGGCTCTAGTCTATCTGTGTACCAAATTTCATTACAATAGGTTCAGTAGTTTTGGCGTGAAAGCTGGACAGACAGACAGACAGACAGAGACACTTTCGCATTTATAATATTAGTATGGATTACTGTATTTGACACTTACAAATGCGTACACTGACTAGACTGGTCCAGTCAATCTGTGGTTCTTTCCTCAAAATACCATTTCAGACATCAACCTACATGGTCGTCTACATATGATCCGACCAAGATTTTGTCCTTACGTAGAAAATCCGTTTTTTTTTCTTTTTTAAAAAACGTTAGCCCACACTAGGAATTTCTCGTGTATCGTGAGTGCGTTTACAAACATATAAACTCACACACACAACACCCAGACCCGGAACAACTAATGTAGGCCATACAAATATTTTTTCCGTGTGGGGATCGAACCCGCGACACGCGGCGCAGCTGTCGATTGCTCAGCCACTGACGCCGACCTAATGTAGTCTTATTAGCAGTATGATTAAGGCGTGAAAGTGTTTGTACAAACCTATTGACAGAAATAAAATCATTTATAATTTATGAAAAAAAAATATATATATATATATTACTCTTGGCGCACTTAGGTCCGTATTACAGAACGTCACTCAAAACTCAAGCTCTACTTAAGTCTCGTTTCAAGCCATTTGATTATTATTATTTATTTTATTTTCTTCTACTGCTACTGCTGACTACTGAGTAAGAACATTTTAAGTGCCCTGGCAAATTTTCTTTTGGTTTTCTGACCTCTTATGTCAGTAGGCAATTGGTTGAGCCAATATGGTACTCTTTTGTCCAGCGTTCGGTCGCCAAAATAATTACTAACTCTTGGTACATTAAATTTATCTGCTGACACCATCTTAGTTGCGTTGGTTGAAACTAGTTTTAAGTAATGTTTAAGCAGAGATCAATGCTTGAGTTTCCTTCTGGAATACGGACCATAGTTATCAATAACCAGTTGACAATAAAATTGATTAAGAATTATCTACTCACGATATACAACAGCTTGGGACTCTCCTTCCAGGCGCCGAAACAGCCGAAAGCAGCGATGATGATGATCAGGACTCCGATGGCTATCAGGACTGCATCAGTTTCGTGGCCAGTTGGTTCCATCCCAGCAAACCCCTTGATCATTCCCATGTCCACACATGCTGCTGCTATTATCACGATGCCGAGGATCTAAAAAAAAAAAAATATTTGTTACCTTTTTAATTAGATACTAGTGTTACCCGCGACTCCGTCCGTGTGGACTTCAGTTGATATAAAATAAGCGCCTGATAAAATAATGGGAGTAAAATGTACGTCCACGTTTGCTCCCGTTTTCGCAACATTTTTTGTTACTGCTCTGCTCCTATTGTTCATAGCGGAATGTTATATAGCCTTTGTCCTTTTTCAGGCTCTAGACTATATCTGTGTACCAAATTTCGTTACAATCGGTTCAGTAGTTTTGGCGTGAAAGCCGGACAGACAGACAGACAGAAATACTTTCGCATTCATAATATTACTATGGATTAGCCAATCGGCCTAATCCCATTAGTTACCACTTATTTTCCAAAACTAAAACAAAATATGACGTATTGGAAAAATTACTTAGATCAATTTCTACACAATAAAGTTTAATTGACGTTACAACTTCAAAAAACATTGACTCTTGAAGAGTGCTAGTTTCAAGAATCCCCTTAACAACCATGGTAATAAAGTTGAAATTTGTTTAATAACATTAATTTGAAATAGACTTTATCTTAGACCAAGCGTGGTGATCAATATTCATGCCTTGTCTGTATGTAACAGGCTAGTATTGATATAATAGATACTATTGGCATGTCGATGGGCAGTATGGCACTATACAATATGTAAAGAAAACCCTGTCCGACCCATAAGGATAATAAAGGTTAGGTAAACACTTGACCAAATGTAATATAAAATTGTACATAATCATCATAGTAACAATACTATTGAATTTTGAAATTATCTTTTTTTTCCGGGAATTAATTCAAATTTCCCCGAAATTTGGTAATTTTTAAAAAGTGACAGCACCGGTATTATTACGAGCGAATCGCAACGCGACCACGTGCCGCGTGCCCTGCCCCCCGCGGTGGGGTTGCTTACCGCACATCTATTAAGTTAGCACTATTTGCGAAATAATATGTATTTTTTTAGGGGGATTTTTTTTAAGTTTAGCCCGGCTTTGTACCCATTAGTAGAATCAGTTATCGATACCTAACAATACCTTCACGGATCGGACAGGGTTTTCTTTACATATTGTATATTTATATATGCCTATCCTCAAGCTTCAAAGTATCCCCCATATCAAATTTAATTTTAATTGGTCCAGGCATTTCGGTTGTTAGCCGGATGAAACAGACAATTAAAAAAAGGTATTGTTATGAGTGCAGTATCAGCTTTTATATGCATTTAGTTAAAAGTTGTCATTTTACGACATTTTTTTTAAAATAAAAACACTTCGCCCCATTTACAATAATATAAACTCACATACTTGTAGGTCATACAAATATTTGTTCAAATATTGTAGTTGTTGCGGGAATCGAACCTGAGACACACACCGCAGCAGTCAACAGATTAACCACTGCGCTAACCGTGCAGTCACAAACACGCGCAACAGTACGGACGATAGCAAGTCAAGCTACCCGAAACTGTCAAAAATTCCCAATCAACTTTGAGCCTTAAAGCTTTAAAGATAAAGTTGAAAATCTAATAAAGAAGTCTGACAGATTGTAGTAGCTTAATGTGCTGTCGTCTGTACATTACATCTGTGATTCGCCGATCTTGGACAGTTATTACGGGTCATTCGTAGCCTGAAACTCAAGGATTTCATACTACCTAATAACTTGGTTGTAGAGTGTAAAAAAAGTGCGACGGTCTATCTGAATAGGCATTTATAATACTGGTATTCAACCGGATTCGGTCAGACTGAAAGCCTGACATAATTTGGAATAAGCTAGCAGGCGATAAGGACTAACCAGGTCCCATACTTCTCTGCTGAGCATGAGGTCCAGATTGAAGTGTTATTAGGTTTTTTTATAAGAAGCTTATCAGTACCAGAGACAGGTGGCAATACGCTCGCCTCAATTGTATGAAAGTAAAACATAACTGGAAGAGAGCAGTGGATGGCCTACTGGTATCGGCTCCAACTTTTCAAAATCAAAATAAAAATTGTTTATTTCAAATTAACCATCCGCTGGTGCTTTTGAATAGTCAATGTCGGTCAGTCCAAGAAAAGTGAAGCTAAGTTGCACGTTCCAAAGCGTAGATCTCTATGGAGAAGAACGTGCAAGAAACTACATGGACACTCTTTTAAAATAAATATATGGGTTACTTTTCTTTGTTACATATTTCTGTTGCTTCTATCATGTGAGCACAATGTATAAACACTTCAAGCATGTCACTACTGTTCTTTCCTGATAGGGATATTTCCTGGGTAAAAAAAAATTGATTCTATTTAGTCCGTCATTCAGATTATAGAAAAATATTGGATACGTATATTTTGTTTTATCAAATCAATATAAATTTACAAATTTAAAAGGCATCAATGATCAAGAGTGGTGGCTGGTGACGGCATTGCTCGCTAAAAAGTGTAGCGTGCAGTGCCGTCACACGAGTTTTCAACGCACTGTGTCGTCTTAATTTTTTGTTTATTTGAAAAAAGAAAAAAATACGTGTCTAGTATTTTTGGGGAATCTGACTGACGGACTAATTAGTTTTTTTTAATCAACTACCCTATTATGTAGGTCGTAAGTTCGACAGGCTGACACTTTGTATATTTAATTTTGTCACCATTGCTATCAAAACGAAGAAGGAAAACATAGAAGACAGCCATATACTAGAATCAAAAACATTAACTTATTTATCTAAATCTTAATTAATTATCAAAAATTTTAAGTCTTTTGTAATTTTTTGCGTAATATTTACCGCAAATAAACTTTTTTTTTTACTTTCTAAAACATGTGATATTAATCCGCACTGGTTTTGCCGACCCTCCCCACAGAGAGGCTCTTATCCCAGCAGTGAAAACAGTAGAGACTCTTTTTTTTGTTTGGAATGGGAAATCCTGTAGTCCCGCTCTGGGCGGAGCGGAAGGGCGTGTCAGACTTATACTGACTACACTTGCCTTGCTTGCTAGGTAGCAAGTCCAGTTGCCTGTGCGCCAGTGCCTCGGTTTCTTTTTTAACCAACCCGCAACCCTGACCCAGGAGGCATTGGACTTCGTGGACCCGCTCCGTGACTCCTTATACTGAGTTTTAATAACGGTGATTCATTTCAAAATCTTTGGCCATCTAATTCCAGGTGGGTGTTGTCAATTAGAAGCAATATCCGATCACTATTAGGCAACGCCCACGTTCACTTGTCGTTTTCACACCGTGATTTATAGTATCAATGGATTGATGTTGATATTTCTTATTATCGTAGTTAAGTAATAGTTTGTGTAGGTACTTTATTAAGTGACACCTTGTTTGTGGACGAGCCTTTGTGTATGATCCATGTATTTTCCCCTAACTTCGTTTTTGTGTTAACTTTTTGCGTTGTGTTTTACCGCAAATTTTCCCTTTTTTATATTGAGGAATGGGCCAGCTCTTGATCTCTGCTGATGAAAAGCTATGGATGAGATTTATGATGGAACGGGCAAGACTAGAAGATTCGTGTTCCTCTTGCTTTAAGGCTGACTTGTTATAAGTAGAAAGGCAAATGATCGGATATGCCTGTTCTGTATTTTTTATAGAGTAGTGGATGACCAAAGAAAGAATGTATGGACTGTGTGAATATGATTACGAAGGTTAAAAAGGTGGTGGTAATGGAAGATAAAGACTTGTTGTGCCCACCCCAAATAATACGAAAATAATGATAAAGCATTTTAGAGATTCAGAAGATGGTAAAAATTTGTCCAAGTATGACTTTTATACCAAAATGTTGTAGTTGATACAGGTCAAGTTCGTTGTCAAAAGGCTATATGATAAAATGTTCCGCTAGATGAATAGGTAGCTATAGATATTATATTCATATATTCTATATTTCATAGCAGATAGAGGCTTGCTAACAAGGAAACCCACAATTTAACATCTAAAGACAATCAAGACGGACCAGTATACGATTACATCTTTCCATAAATCTCAAACGACCCAAGGCTTGAATGTACCACCGTGTCTGTTTGATATACAGGTTATAAAAGTGGGTCACGCTGCCCTATAGCTGTTGTATGAGCGGCCAAGGAAATGGGCCATAAACTGCAAATAAAATAAACAATTTCGTGTCAAAAGTGTTGAAACTTTGTTGGCTACGGTTATTTCTAGAGAAATTATTTCTTACTAGCTTTCCGCCCGCGGCGTCGGCCGCGTGGAATTCGGTTATATCGCGCTTTTTAGATTTCCCTCGGGAATACCAAATTTTTCAATAAAAGGCAGCCTTTGTCCTTTCTCAGGGTCTAAAGATTGTCTGTGCCATATTTCATCAAAATCGGTTGAGAGGTTTAAGCGGGAAAGCGTAACAGACAGACAGACAGAGTTACTTTCGCATTTATAATATTAGTATCACTAGTATGGATTTGATACAGTCAGATTTATTCGCCCGATGCGAAGTTCTGTTGTGTATATGAATGCTCAACATCGGATAGTGCCTATGTAGTAAATGTAATGTAAATAACACACACCCCCAAACAACCCATTTAGAATATTATGTTATAATCATAATACATACACTGAATTTTCAATTAAACATGTATATCCATTTTTATTTATAAAATTAGTTATCATCATCATCATCAACCCTTTTATCGTCCCACTGCTGGGCACGGGTCTCCACTCATACAGAGAAGGATTGAGCGTAATCACCACGCTTGCTCAATGCGGGTTGGCGATTTCAGACCCAAAGTCCAGGTTTTCTCAAGATGATTTCCTTCCCCTTCAGTCATTGGTGTCCAAGATATACTTAGAAAGTACCTACATATAACATTAGAAAAGTTACATTGGTACTTGCCTAACCTGGAATTGAATCCGCACCCTCATACCCGAGAGGCTGGTGTTTTAACCACTAGGCTACCACGACTTAGTTATACTTAAGTTTTTTTCTTTATTTTGTATAGAATGATTAAAACTGTATGTATACAAGTAAAACTGCGATTTTAAATGTCTGTACAAGCAACAGGGTTAATATGACAATCATTTCAGTATGTTTTAATTTTTTTTTTTTTTTAATTACCTAAATTAAAAACTAGCTCTCCGCCCGCGGCTTCGCCCGCGTGGAGTTTGGTTATATCACGCTTTTTAGATTTCCCTCGGGAGTATTACATTTTTCCGGAATAAAAAGTAGCCTATAACTTTACGTCTGCAAAATTTCGAAGCAATCGGGTTCAGTAGTTACGTTGTGAAAGCGGAACAAAGAAACTCGCTTTCCCATTTATAATATTAAGTAAGGATGATAGAAACCGATTCAGTAAACGATTCTGAACAAACTATTTTCAGGAATTGAGTTATTTTTTCTTTAGCTGTGACCCGCATTAGAAATTACTCTACTGTATCGTGGGTGCGTTTACAAATATATAAAACTCAAACAGCCAGGGTTTAAATTATAATCTATACTAATAATAAAGCTGAAGAGTTTGTTTATTTGTTTGTTTGAACGCACTAATCTCAAGAACTACGAGTCCAATTTGAAAAATTCTTTTTGCGTTGGATAGCCCATTAATTCCGGAAGGATTTAGGCTATATAACATCACGCTGCGACCAATAGGAGCCAAGCATAACTAACACCACGCGAACGAAGTCGCTGGCGGCCGCTAGTCTATACTAATATATAAAGCTGAAGAGTTTGTTTGTTTGAACGCGCTAATCTCAGGAACTATTGGTCAGATTTGAAAAATTCTTTTTACGTTGGATAGCCCATTAATCCAGGAAGGCTTTAGGCTATATAACATCACGCTGCGGCCAATAGGAGCAGAGCATATAAAAAAAAAATCGACACCTACGCGGGTGAAACCGCGAGGCGCAGCTTGTAATTAATAACTGTAGTACTTAACCTAACGATGAAATAAGTGGTTATCAAAATAAGTCATGTTACAAGGAAAAGTGCCTTTCTGCGTCTGTACTTACAAACGCCACAAATCAACAACGCGTCATACTGACGTCACAGGAATTCTACATCTCGCAATCAGAGTTTACCGAGCAACTAGCATATATACAACTTCCCAATTTCAAGCATTGGGCAATGCCCGCCAGCCATAACACCCGTCTGGTCATGGATCACCTCCTGTTACCACATTGACCTGGTAACAGGAGGTGACCATGCACTTAGATGTCCCTGCTTCCATATATGTTCTAGAATTTGACATTGTACAATTACCAGTTAGCTTTAGTTTATGCAAATCACTAGTGCACGGCTGTTATTTGTTATTGTCCACTGGTGGCGACCTTGCGAAAGTTATTCAGCCGCGAATCTCAGTTCTGATCGGCACATTTCCTGTGCGTCACGTTACGTAAGCTTATTATGCATTTGATTAGTGACTTATTGTGGATTTTATGTAACACCTACCCCTCTTGGTTAGTGAGATCTGTTTATCCACACATACTAGTATACGGAAATGTGGCATTGACGAACCCCGCACATAGTTTAGTGGATTAAAGCCCACTCGCTCTCACCGAGAGAACTGTGTTCCAGCATTGGGTACATTATTGGCAAATTATTATTGAATGGCGACATTAATTTAACTCAAATAAAATAGAATACCAGCATATAGATTACAGAACATAAATATATAGATTTTACAAAGGGTGACAGAATGGGCGGCCTTATCGATAAGAGCAATCCTTTACCTTTGGATGGAATACTACGAGGAAGGAGAGAGAAATAATGTATGTAGTCTACAGTGTACTATTTACATATATTATACAATAGATATGTATGTTATGTATATCAAACTAGTTTAAATAAATATATGTTGAAAGAGAGAGGTTCACGGTTTCTTTTTATTATTATTTTCATTTCATTAAAAGTTCAGCAGGACCGGTCGTCGTGGAGATCCTTGGGCGAGGCCTATGAGGCCTATGTCCAGCAGTGGACCTCTTTCGGCTGAAATGATGATGATGATGAAGATTAAAGTTATTATTTGTTTTCATTTTTCTCAGTGTCCCTGAGTAACCTTTGCTTTTACTTAGCGGAGGGGTATGACGGCATCATTATACCGTCACTTCAATGAAATTAAAAATGAAATGAATAAAAGAACTTATTTGTTCTTTTATGCATTTCATTTGTCACAAATTTGAATTTGTAAAGAGTAGGCGAATTGGGAGCATCGGTAGTCTAGTGGTATCTATGGATCGCAACTTACAAGTTGTAAGCCGTAAGTTCGAACCTCAATAGGCGCTTTGCTTTATGTAAATTATTTCATCAACACTTCTCCAAAACAGTGAAGGAACACATCGTGAGGAAACCGGCATGTCCTAGAAGCAAAACTTCGAAGACATGTGACCTCTACCAACCCGCACTGGGCCAGCGTGATAGATTACGGCCCACTTCCTCTCACCGACAGGAGGCCTGTGTTCTAGGAGTGGTAACATTGTAGGCTGATTACATAAGTATGTATGTAGCCGAATTGTAGGAAAGAGAGGGCCCTATCTCGACGAGCGGCGCAAGGAGGCGGTAGTTTACACAATACGCATGATATCGTACTGATACATAGTATCGTATTGTGGAGGTATGAGGAGCAGCGTGTAAAGCTCACTCATCCTCCATAGAAAAGGGAGGATCCTCCGACCAGACTAGTTGTCTGGCGCGCCACTTGCCCGCCGGTTGATGTCGCGAGCTTGTATCTATGCTAGTTGCACGGTAAACTCTGATTGCGAGATGTAGAATTCGTGTGACGTCAGTATGACGCGTTGTTCGCGTGTTGCGTTGTAGGCACCGCTACAGTATAAAGTCATGTGTTTTTTTTTAAATGAACAGACAGCTGTGCTGCTGGGGAGTTTCTTCCGCCACTTCTTCTTCCCAGCGAAAGCACTAGGAAGAGTCGATGGGTGGGCGTTTTGGGGGACTGTCTTATGTAAAATTGATGTTCAAAAAGTGCTGATTCTCAGCCTAATTTGGATAAATGACTTTTGATTTTAATTGGATCCTAGCCTTATAATTAATAAAGAGTTTTAAGACTTTATTTTACACACGTCTGTCTGTGTGAGATATCGCCATTGTAGTGTAAATTATGTAGGTAGTCGTATACCTTGCCTAAGTAGGTAGTAACAAAAAAAAAAAAACAATTTTTATGTCCTTTAGATGACATAGATATTCAAATGGCATTTCAAAATAAAGTGAATGTATTTAGAAACTTAGGTACACTTATCTATAAATAAAGCCTTGTAAATGTAATATTAACAGTTGCATTCCGAAATAAGGTACTGTCAGATGACACAAGAATCGCAAAATGTCGTAACTTTTAAATTGTCGTAACATCTCCTTGTTTTAACAAGCATACGTGAATGAATGAATGCCTTTCAATAAGGCATGGTGCAGCCATGACGTCACCGTATTTCCACAGCGTCAAGGTATTGTACTCGTATGGTTATTTCGTTCAATGTCAAAAGGCGCGTCCTACATAGTAATTCTATTTTTATTTATTTGTTTGTTGTGTATTATTGGAATTCAATCTAAATAAGTGAGAAATATAATTTAAAAAAATAAAATAAAAACGTGGCACAGATGGTAAAATAACATTACAAAAGCGAAGTCGCCTACTGAGTGAAAGAATGGCAGTTTATAGAAAAATGCAAGAAACAATACCAGTTTTGCGCGAATAAGTTAATACTTGCGATAACTATTAAAACCTAGCAGACAGCTGGGTGTTATGATAGCTTCTTTTACGGCAGACTTTATGTCTTTATAACAGAGCTACTAAAACTGGTTTCCGAGAGATGTCGTCATCAATTCAGTAACACCTTCCACCTTATGTTACATTACATCATTTTGCTAAATGGTAATTTGAAGAGTATGAAACTCAGTATCTCGGCGACCATTGCAATATTGGACATATGTCATATTTTTGTAATCGGATAATTTTAACAAATCTTAAATGATGAGTACTGCATCATGTCGCTAGTACCCACCCACTCTACCTACCTAGAAACCTCCCCTCTACCTCTAGGGACCTAGAAACTAATATTAAAGCGAGAATTATTTGATGTTTTATGCTCATTTGAATTGCAATAGATAACCACAAGAAACACAATAATACCCAATTTTAAAAATTCTTTCGCATAAGAAAGCTGCATTATCCCACCTAGGAACATAGGCTGTTTTTTGTTTTGTATATTTTGAAGGCTTACGACTTCCGTATAAACTTAATCGTGGGAAGAAGCTAATATAACATATAGCTTAAGTTTAGTTTAGTTTTTATTGTGGGCCTGTGCTTAAACAATATTTATCAAAATTATATCCTTGGGCTTAATATCAACTTTTAGTAACCAGATATAGCCATCAGCTGAATTTCAATACTGTAATACACTTACGATATGTTAATTAACGCATTGGACAAGTGAAACGAGACAGTGAAATCGATATAAAAAACCAACTTGATGTCAATCCAAGCCACGGAACGTATTACAAATTTTCGTTCATACATACAATGGTAATGAGAACGGGCCAAAAACATGAGTCTTGATTGACAATGTGGTCGTAAATAAGGAGGGGAAAGTTAATGAATATTTATTGGTTAGTATAAAAAACAATTGCCAATAACGATTTGTGCTGATAAGATCTCGATGGTATAACCGCAGAATTTAAAATTGGACATTTAAGAACAAGATGGGTTAAAATACTAAAGATAGTGATTTGTCCATTTTCAGTGTAATTGAACTAGGTAAAAGTTAACTTGTATCAATTCGTCAATTCTCTTACATTAAATGGATAAAGCAATAACAAAGTAGACGCAAATGATTGAATAACTATGAAAGAATAAGGAAACTCAGTCTATGTTTGACTATAAGAACCACATAATAGGTTTTACGGAACAGACGCACTCCAACTTGTAGTTGTAAATAATCATGTATTTCAACACTTCGCAATGAACCTTGAAATTAAGAGTGCTCTTGAAAATCTGTTGAACATCTGTCGTGTGTAAATTGGTCTAATTGTTGCAGGAGCGTGATAACATCGCATGACATCAGGACTATTATTCTATTTTGATGTCCACTTCGCAAACTCGATCGTAAAACGGTAGTGTTATTTCCACTGCAATAATTGGATGCAATAGTAGTAATAGTAGTGTAGTGTGAATTTCATTAATATGATTTATTTTTAAGTAGGTTCGCTTTCGAATTGTGTCACTGCGGTCACTAAAATTACTACTGTCTCTTGAAGAATGTCCGCTTTTGTTCTTAGTATAACCAGCCTATAAGATACCGACTGCTGGGGTTCAGACTTCTTCTCGGTTAGAGAGTTTTGTTCTTGCACACAAGTGAATAAAAATACAATCAGCTCTTTAGAATGTCATGCTGTTGGGTTCTAATAAGCTTATGACTATGTCCTGACTATTCAGGACATACTCCAAAACTGACAATAATTAATAATTAAATTATTGACAGTTGTTTCAAGTACCTCCTCTTTTAATGTAATAAAATTGAAAGAAAGTAATTTTAATAGTGCTAACACATATTACTAATGTATAAAGTGCGGCCATGTTTATTTACTTAGTTTTTGTTCCGATTAATCGGCTATAGACTTCAATTCTTGTTCTGGAGAATAGGTACCACTTAGTAAATTTTATTAACAGAACTAGCTTTCCGCCCGCGGCTTCTCCCGCGTGGAGTTCGGTTATATCGCGCTTTTTAGTTTTCCCTCGGGAACATCATATTTTTCCGGGATAAAAGGGAGCCTATGTTCTTTTTCAGGGTCCAAAGATTGTCTGTGCCTAATTTTATCAAAATCGGTTGAGAGGTTTAAGCGGGAAAGCGTAACAGACAGACAGACAGACAGACAGAGTTACTTTCGCATTTATAATATTAGTATGGATGAATCATTTCTAACAATTGCTGCACTATTTTTACAAGTGTCAGAGTAGGTATTGTGACTCGTGTGGGTAAACTTGTCAAAGACAACAATAGACAAGGAAATCATTTATAAAATGCTTGACTATTTGAGCACGATTCTATAGTAAAATGATATCGACCAATGACATATGTACTTCTCGAGCGCGCGCGACCTAAATTCATGACCCGGTCATAGTGTCGATTTAAAAATATACCATCTAGCTTAATTGTAGCCGCATTTGTGATTTCATGTGGGTAAAATAAATATTCAATACCACTTTTTGAGTGTGTTAAATGTTACAGAAATATTGTTCGAGTATAAGCAAAAAATATATTAGTTAAAGTCGTTTATAAAATATAATATTGTTGATAATGTTATGTTTCAGTGGAGAAAGCCCCTGAAGCTGAGCATTTTGCTAAAAGTAGTAGTACAGTGTAGTAGACAGAGGAACATAATAGAGAAAAAAGTTTTTAAGTCCTTTCAAAGTATCGAACCAAAAACCATTGATGCCACGAGAAGACATGCTGCGTCCAGCCTAAATAAATTAAAATGAGGAGAAGAGAATGATTATTAAATTCTTTATGAATTCACAGTTGAGAACAAGATTTATTTTTGTAGAAGGCTTCTCAACACCCAAAACAAAGATAGGTAGCTAAATAGAAGATCAAAGTAATAGCGCAAGATGTTGCGCTATCAGAGAGACCACAAAGTAATTATTAAACTGCTAACTATTACTGAGCTAAACATATTTTTTATCACCCTAAAGTTCAACTTGATGTTTAGCCAGCCAAGAATAAGAAATCATTTAGCCTAAGTAGAAACGCATTAAAGAGTATTGATTGATGGAGTCTACATAATTAATAACCACAGCACAAGTTGTGACACCGTGAGTTATTAACATATAGCTCCATACAATACTAATGGTAAGGATCCAATGACCTGGTCACGGAAATAATTATAATGACATTTGGACAGCAAATTATATATTCAGGTGAATCATTGAAAATTTTCCGTAAAAGGTACTTTTCGACTGACACAAATCGATTTATAGAAAGCTGTAATGTCTTTGATGTATGAATAGGTATATAAACGATGTAAGTTAACAGGATGTAAGTTATTACTTTAATGTAGGGGAAGAGAGCCAATGAGTGAGAATAAGAGGAAGTCTGATAGAATCTAGCAGCGGTGATCAAACTGTGTTGAGGAAAAACTTTCAAAATGAGCATAGAATTTTCTTTTTTCAAAATTTCAGTATGGACATTATTTCCTTTTGATAACGGAGATAATCAGATTCAGAAAGTTGAAGCTATTTGTCCATATTTTAAATACGATTGGTAACGGTTATAGAAAATCAAATCAACGATAGACGAATTGTAGCAACTGACGATATGGTAGAATGGATATGAATACCGGAATAATGGCTAATAAAAACTATTGAAGACGTAGTGTAGACCACATCAAAAATACAAACAGAGTATGAAATGATAATAATAAAGCAAGTGAAGAGAGAAAGAGATTAATGAAAACGTAATTGTAAATTGAATAGAAGAAAATATATGGCGGCTTTTGGAGCATATTTACTATTATGGTTTTGATTTGTCGTTTGAATAACTTATCGTGTAAACACGTAGCCATGGCCGAATACTACCGAACCACGTGTTACATTAATATTCTAAGCAATGTCTCCCTGTTAGTTAACCTGACCAAAATCCCCAACGCGTGTGCACTGAACTGTGTAAACACCCACAAATCACGCCCGGTTGCTTTGTTTTGATTTGATTAATTCTTTGTTAAGTGCTCACACGTATTATATACGTAAATCGTTTTATTATAAAATAATGTCTTCCGTTTTCTATCTAACTCTGGCTAAGTAGTTACATTACTTGAATATTAAGAAAACAAAATCCTCATTTGTGGAGTACCTATCTGAAAGTCAGTGTCTTGTGTGTTAGACGGTGATGTGTGAAATCGTTTTAAAATCATGTCTGATTCATAAAACATACACGCCCTTAATCGTGCTTCTGTCTATGTATATTATGGTTTTAAAATACCTACACTATCCAACGCATGGCAAAAATATAAAGCAATAAAAACCGTCGTCGCCAAAGGCAATTTGAACGGAAACTTTTGCCCATTCTAACTGCGAGTAAGGAAGCAAGATTGGAAAGTTATACTGTTTTAGCAGTGCAGTACTGTTTTTTATTATTACGTATATATATATATATACAACATTGTTTTTTGTTTATGTGAAACCCGACACACACGTGTTCAGTATTTTTAAGTAAAGGATCTATGTACAAAATTTCAAAAAGATATCATGAAAAACCACAAAGTTTAGCTTCGGACCTTGTTATGCTACTTGGTTGTCCCCAACAAAAATTTGGTCACCGCTCCGCTCGGGCGGGCGAGCGGTGCGCTGACCTGTGGCGTCAACTGTTGCGCGTAGTAATATTGCCCATAGTAATCTTCCGTAAGCTGCGTGACGCGCTCGGTAACCACACTGCAACAATTTCTAATGTATTTGGGAAGAAAAATAACATGGTGTAAAAATTATTGGAATCGATTCAGTTGCTTATTCTGAACAAACTATTTATATTCAGGTTTCATATAAAGAAAAAATAACGTATATCATACAGTGTGGTGCTGACAATACGACAATAAATGAAAACACGAACAATGCTGGTTCATAGGAATAATCCTAAACCAGAGAAAAAACCTGGCATCAAAAAGAAAAAAAAAATAAAATTTCAAACTAAATCGCATAAAATTGCAAACGGAATAGAACATCCTTTAAAAACATTGGTTCATTGACCTCCGATCGGCGACAGCGCGATCCTGTATCGAATTGCTTTTTTCGCGCCATTATTATTAAAGTTTGGTACCGCAGGATGCGGCGGTCATTAACCTGTACGCGCTTCGATAACCTACCAACATGTATACATCATGTAGAAAACGTGAAAAATGAAAAATAATTTTGTGTGACTAAACAAATGGACATATTTATATGATTTTTTATGGGTAGAGTGAGAATGTGTTGAGGTAAACGATGTTTAATTTATTGTCGTATTGTCAGCACCACTCTGTATAGTCTTACAGTGTATAGATAGGCGGTCAGTCAGTAGAGACTAGTCATCGTCGCATTAGATATTATTATAGTGTAAAATAACGCGCAGACGCAGGTCTTAGAGCCATTACGCACTGTCGACTGGTCGCCAGCGGTCATTCGGTCCCTCAGCAACCAAAACATAGGCAAAGTAGACTAAGTGCGTAAGCACCTATTTAAACTACATAGGCAGAGTCGCCATCGACCGAGTCGCCGGTGACCAGTTGGCGTAATGGCTATAACTCTTTCCTGATATTGTAAGGTAGGATGTCAATCCGTCCTTTCATTAGAATTTCTCAGGAATAGCCTTAGTTCGGAAGGCACTATTAGCTCTTGGTCCTTTGCCTGATCTCTCTTCGGTCGTATTTATACTATACTGTTATGTATAGAACGATGCCATCGTCTGTACTCTGCTAATGAGTCACATCAATGCGTGGAGGCGCTTCGAGTATGCGGATGAATAAATAAACCATTATGAAATTTAGTGTCGTAGACAACGCAATGGTGATCTAACAGGTCAGGGCTAGCACAATATTTTTTTTAATTTAAATATTTTTCGGATTGTTTTGATTTCGGTTCGAGGCTTAATTTGGTTATTGGATTGTTATGATAAAGTTGTGAAATGAAATCTTGGTACATTATTTATTTATTTATTTTGTCGTAACAGTACCTCATGAAGTTATTGACATCACTGAAGAAGTACCCAAGGCCTACCTACCTAAAACTGTTTTTAGATGATTCTAAGTCTTAGAATCATCACTTAGAGTATTTATTCCGGGAGTTTTATGTGAAGATACATTAACCTAAATTATAGATCTGCTGTATTATAAGTCTCACAGTTAGAAATAAGATGAACTGAACTTACACTGAATTCAAATATGTATCCAAAACGTCAAGTGCATTCCACCTGGTGTTTTGGATTAGCACTAAATATTTTTATCGAACAGTTCGGCAGAAAACTTAATATTATTCTTACAGTTAGTGTCTATTAAAATGCAACATTATTTTCCTCACACCTTCAATATAACATGTATATGCAATAACACGAGAAAACCAAGACTCGTCACGTTTTGTTCTTGCAATGTAATTACATACAGCGTATATCAGATGATGTTTTAGTTAGTTAGGTCATGTCAGCGTCATTTACTTCAGACTACTAAGATAATGTGCTAGCAAATAATAGTATTTAATGTAATGAAGTCTTGGTAATTGATAGTAAATATTAAATTACTAGCTGTGCCAGGCGGTTACACCCGCGTAGGTTTCGATATTATTTTATATGCTCTGCTCCTATTGGTCGCAGTGTGATGTTATATAGCCGAAAGTCTTCCTGGATTAATGAGCTATCCAATGCAAAAATATTTTTTCAAATCGTACCAGTGGTTCCTGGGATTAGCGCGTTCAAAGAAACAAACAAACAAACTCTTCAGCTTTATACATATACTAGCCGCCGCCAGTGACTTCGTTCGCGTGGAGTTAGTTACACTCCGCTCCTATTGGTCGCAGCGTGATGTTATATAATCTAAAGCCTTTCTGGAATAATGGGCTATCCAACGCAAAAATATTTTTTCAAATCAGACCAGTAGTTCCTGAGTTTAGCGCGTTCAAATAAACAAACTCTTCAGCTTTATATATTAGTATAGATATAGATTAGTAATATTAGTAATTAGTATAGATATATAGGTTTGTAAAGATAAATGTGTAATGGAAGATGTAATCAATAAACCAAATGAACAATTAAAAAGTACGGTGATGTAGCTGGACAAGAGTCTTTTGTTTAGTTGAAGAGATATCACAGATGGCTTTGGTTAAGTGATTCAAAATATTGAAAAAATGTGCTTGTTTAACCGACTTCAAAAAGGAGGAGGTTACTCAATTCGACCGTATATATGCTTTTTTTTTATGTTTGTTCGCGCATAACTTCGTCGTTTATGAACCGATTTTGATAATTCTTTTCTGTTGGAAAGAAGACGTTCCCAAGGTGGTCCCATGATAAGGATATCAGGGTTTGATGGTGGAAGACCAGAGAAAACAAGGGGAACTTTAAAAAATTGCAGGGGCGACTAGTGCATTTCTTAGCATTTCATTAAGTATTTTAAAGCACTACAATTTAATAAAGGTCTGGAGTAGATATGATGATGGAGCCGGGAGACAGTCGAAGGAACTCCTCAACAATTCACAGCAGCTACCTTGTGTTTGGGCTTGAGTAATTTGTATTGATAAGAACTTTACACCTAGATGAGTTGTGACTGTCATAAGAGCTCTGATGATGAAGACAAAGGCCAGTTCCGGGAACTCCTCAACGGTTTACAGTAGCTACTTTGTGGTTGGACTTCATTTATTTATATTGATGAGACCTTTGCACCCATTGGGTTAAAATAATGGTCTGCAGTAAATTTGATGATGAAGACTATAGGCAGTTGAGGGAATACTTACGGGTAAAAATTAGAATAAACAAAATTACGTCGTTTCCCAACTATATTGGCGCCAGCTTCCAGTCTGACGGATGCAACTGAATACATAGCATTTTTAACAACTAAAAAGTGTAAAATAAAAACTTTTTTACAAAAAAATAACCGACTTCCAAAAACCACTACAAAGTGAAAAATAACTAATTTCGGAAATCGGTGTCAAAAAAGGAATATACAAAACCAAAGACACCGACTTCTGAAATTAGTTATTTTTCACTTTGTAGTGGTTTTTGGAAGTCGGTTATTTTTTTGTAAAAAAGTTTTTTTCTAAACATTTGGTGGTGTATGATGTGGTTTGTGGAGGCACGAACTAGATTATCTATCTATTCCGTGTGTGGTGGGTGTATGGTATACGAGTTTACAAATTGGTTTATAATTTAAGACTACATGACCTAGCCACCTAAAAGCAGAATATACGATACAGTTAAATTATATCGATTTAATTATAAATATGTTTAAAGTTTTTGAGTTTATTTTAATACATAGAGAGAAATCCTATCAAAGCTTAAGTAATTTCAATAGGCACCATCAAATCTAATGAAACTCTAGATAATTACGTGTAAATATCATCATCAACCTTTTTTATCGTCCCACTGCTGAGCACAGGGCTCCTCTCATACAGCTTAGGATTAAGCTTAATCACCACGCTTGCTCAATGCGGGTTGGCGATTTCAGACTTGAAAGGCCAGGTTTCCTCAAGATGTTTTCCTTCACCTTCAGTCATTGGTGTCCAAGATATACTTAGAAAGTACATATAACTTAGAAAAGTTACATTGGAACTTGCCTGACCTGGAATCGAACCCGCAAACTCGTACTTGAGAGGCTGGTGTTTTAACCACTAAGCCACCACGACTTTTCTATACTAACATACAACGTGTAACAAAAAGGGTATATACATACCAAGGTCATGGCATCTTTAGATGACCAAATTTTACCATACCAAATTTTCGGTTTCGTGTGTTTCTTAAAATCAAATCATTACAAACGTGACAGCAACTACATACGTTAATAACTACTCGTTACCCGTCACGTTACTTGCCAAAATCCGTAAATGTCTTCAAAATCTCTGTACGACTAGTATGATAGTAGCCTATCACAGGCGGTGTTTTTCCTCATAACTTCCTAACGTAAAGAGATAGGATTAAAAAACCCTTCCAATATCGTTTGATATCATGTAAAGATGCCATGCCTTTGTTATGTATATACCCTTTATGTTACACGTTGTATAAAGCTGAAGAGTTTGTTTGGTTGTTTGTTTGTGCGCGCTAATCTCAGGAACTACTGGTCCGATTTGAAAAATTCTTTTTGCGTTGGATAGCCTATTAATCCAGAAAGGCCTTAGGCTATGTAACATCCCGCTATGACCAATAGCAGAGCAGTAACAAAAAATTTTGCGAAAACGGGAGCTAACGGAGACGTACATATTGCTTCCATTGCTTCCATCTATACTAATATATAAAGCTGAAGAGTGTGTATGTTTGTTTGTTTGTTTGTTTGCGCTAATCTCGGGAACTACTGGTCCGATTTGAAAAATTCTTTGTGCGTTGGATAGCCCATTAATCCCGGTAGGCTTTAGGCTATATAACATAACGCTGCGACCAATAGGAGCGGAGCATAACTAAACCACGCGAACGAAGTTGCTGGCGGCTGCTAGTTTATAAATATGCGACATAGGTATAGTTTTATTTACTATTTAAACTGTGAAAAAGCATCACTTTGCGCTCTGTTTACTATATATAAACTGATATATTATTTATCTATAACAATTCATGTTATAACATAGGCTATGCAGTGACATGACACATTCGGTGCCGGCAATTCGAAAGTATAACAAATTAAATTGATACAAAGTAATTGAATGTTAAATCGATTAGTGAAACTGAGCTACAAAATGGGTAAGCTGTAGAAGTACAAGCTAGTAAAATAATTTCAATTACTTCCAAACTTTATAATGTAGTAGGTTGGTGTTATGGGCTTTTATTATAGTTAACTATAGTGCTTAGATATGTACAGTGGAAATATTAATTGTACCCTACTTTAACAAAATAGCTGAAGTACTTTAAATTTGTGTGAGCGTCAAAACACATACCTACACACGATCATGGAGCAAATATAGAGCTCCATGCAAACGATACGATGTTGCATCACGGCACGTTGCAACCATTGAACTATATTACTAGTAGTAATACCTCAGTGGTTGCAACACGTTGTCGTGACGATGCGATATCGTGTCGTGAAAATCTTCGACGTGCATCGTTAATATTCATGATTTGACGTTACAACGTGCCAAGATACGACGTTGTATAGTGTTTTTGGCCCTAAAGTATAAACACAAAAAAGTGTTTTTATAGCACAATGAGGTCAAAGGGTAGATTTTAGGTCAAATTTATTTGCTTTTATAAATACCTTTAGTACCAATTAGCTTTGCTGATTTCATTCGCATCTTAATTGTAACATTTGTATTACTTTATACTGGACTTTTAATAATAAATGAAAACTAATTTCTTAGTTTCCATTTATAATTAATAATCCACTAATGTTGAAAAGAATAACTCGTCTGACGACTCGAACTAAAGTTACAAAGCATAAATTCTGGGTCCAAGAAACATAAGTATTAAGTAACGCCAAAAATACTTACTAGGAAAAGCTTACTGTAGATATCTTATTACTTTGATTGTCAGTAGTACAAAAAACAAAACTATCAGAATCAATAGTAAGTTTAAGAGTAGCCCATCATCAATTTTCAAACGAAGTTATCTGTCTATCTACCTACATATCTTGTTTGAATTACCCTCTTAACTTATTGATGATTGGAAAAGGCTTTGTTTGATTTTGTGTTATGTACTTAAAACACGTATTTTCGATATTTTTGTCCATGTTCTATATTTAATATTAGAGACTAGAAAATGTTATTTCGAGTAGATAATCATCGATCAAAAAATTAAGCAAAAAAGACATTAAACTTACCGAACCGTGACAACCCTAACAAATGGCTTTATTCCGACAGTTCGGCTGTATAACAAAAACGCGATCGTCCTTCACGCGTTGGTTTTAGACGGGAATCGAACTACATTTCTACGTTATGTTGTCATGTTTATAGAAACTACTAGGTACTTATAGTTATTACAAATCGATAGTAGAATATTTCTTTTCTATGGCAATGAAAAGAACAATACCTATATTAGTATACTGTATTAAAAGTGTGAAAATAATAGTAACAATGACACACCCAAAACACTTAAACATAGTGTTTATATCATCATATCAGATTAAGGAGGTGAAAGGAGGAGCTCATGAGAAGAATAGGAAACTCATACATCAATACTTAATAAAGAAAGAATTCCAAAAATTGTTAGTAGGTCTTAAAAGATCGGAAAAACAAAAAAAAAACGGTAAGAAAATCGAACCTTCCATAGAAAACACACAATATAACACAACACATACAAGTTTAATGATAGACCGACAGATAATGAAGTTCTCGCGTGACTTCACCAGACATTGCATCTACTACAACATCGATTTTATCACCAACTAACTACCTGGGGCATAGTCTGCTATATTTAAAAATTTGTCATTCCACCACGATTCTATTGTCATTCCATAGTCATTGTGCTAAAAGTTCTTAAACTGCTAAAATCATAATGATGGTTCAATGTCTCGTAATGGTATGGTGGTAGAATGACATTGCCATATTGCCATTATTATAAAACACGTTAATATTAATGATTTTCTAAAAACTAATGCTTAATTTGAACATTTATTAATATGGAGTGGAGTGTCAGTGATTGACCACTGGAAAGCCATAGCGACGTCAATTTGTTAGTTGATTACGAAATTTGTCAAAATCGATCATTATGAAATCACTGCTCGACCATTCTGAGACTATTGAAATAGCAGACTGAGGACGTCAGATGTACCTTGATAGATGAAAGATGTAATCAACTATTTGTATCAATAGCTTGATAATTTAAAAGAGTGTCCATGGAGTTTCTTGCCCGTTCTTCTCCATAGGTACCTACTCTTTGAAATGGGCGACTAGCTTCATCTTACTGACTGACCGACCTTCTGAAGTGGCTGTAACTGGTTTAATTGAAACTAGCAGCCGCCAGCGACTTCGTACGCGTGGAATTAATTATGCTCCGCTCCTATTGATTGCAGCGTGCTGTTATATAGTCTAAAGCCTTCCTGGATTAATGGGCTATCCAACGCAAAAATAATTTTTCAAATCGGACCAGTAGATCCTGAGATTAGCGCGCACAAAGAAACAAACAAATAAACAAACAAACTCTTCAGCTATTAGTATAGATAAATGCTTTGATTTGATTTTGACCCACTCTCACTTCACTTATTAAGTTTTATGTTGAGATCGTTACGGAATCGTATTCCTACAGTAGCGTCCACCACTTCCTTGTAACGTGCAGGTACCAGGACAGACAAGAGACAATATAATATATTTAGTCCAATAGTTTGAGGAAGAGCGCCACATTTATACACTTATCACCACTGGAACAGATTTTCCTTGATTCGGCCAACCTGTTTGAACACTTCCCGGTTAGCCAAGGCAACTCGTGTCGAGAGATTTTTAGCAAGTGGAGTAAATGGGTTGGGCAGTGAAGTACCTATTATATCGCTTTAGTGTTAGTTTTTTAATCGTATCATCATTATCTAGATTTAGTTTCCATCCATTATTGGAATGCATATAATATTAAAATTCCTAACTCACATTTATTTATATAAATTACAAACTAGCGGTTGACTGCAATCCCGCCTGATGGTAAGCAGTGATGCAATCGTTGATGGTAAAGCGCGCCAGTTTATTAAGCCTACTCACTCAAAAGAACTGAGTAAATAGGAAGGAAGACGGCAGTTGAGCGCGGTGATGCAATGTTAAACCCAATAACACGACCAACGATGCTGCGCCAGAGGGAGATTGATCTGGAGGCCCTCCACAACCAAACTCCCGACACAACAACATTTCGCGCATCGTACCCGGCACGTACATCGCAACACAACTGCTCAGACCCGTCCTCCGTACGTATGATGTCTTCACCAGACATCATGCTGGAACACGACGAATCGCTTGGCGGCATGACTTTGTCTGGTGGTTGGTAACTTATGCCGGCGGCCGATGTTGTGGCCTACCACCGAGAATATATTATTTTTTGTTTATGTTCGCTCATAGTTTCATTTTATTTTATGGCGACGAAGCTTTCGTAATACGCGTTTCGTGTTTAGAAGATAAAGGTAATTATTTCATTGTATAGGTACTTTGGGTAACTTTAAGCGGCTCCCGAATGCATGACTGATTCAAATGTCTATACGGTCGAGTGATTCAGGCGTAAGTTTCAAACACACGAAATTGTTTTTAAAAAGTGTTACCGAAAAATATTTTAGAAACAAGCATTATTTGAGTGAAATGTTATTATCAGAGTAAGTATTGAAGAAAATACTTTGAAGTTAGACAAGAAATTTAATACCAGAATAAGCGAAGTATGATCAAATTAAAAGGTAAAAATTTGTTTATTTTCCACACTGATCAAAACACGGTACAGACATAATATAAATAAATGGTGTGGACTGGAGCCTAAACTAGAACAGCTCTGTATCTCAAGATTTCAGGTCTTCCTCCAGCAGAAACCTGATACAATTCATTAATGAATGACAACTGTAGGTAATTGATTGTGTGACTGCTTGTAAGTGTATTCATTTGCATGTGTGTCTGTTCATGTATTTATGTGGGTGTGTTGTGCGTCTATGATGTGTGGGAGTACGCTTGCGTGCATCTGTGTTTGTGGGAGTATGTTTAAATGTGTATAGTCGTGGATGATTGAGCTGAGCTTTGACTGTATTTGGTTTGCTACAGACAAGAGAGAGACGTTATTAAGAAATTATAGCAAGGCTTCTGCTCAGCTTTTTACCTTCTTACTATTTATTGGGAACTCATCATCAGTATCTCAGCGTTAATCCCAGTCGCATCCGTAGCTTTTCAGCTTTGGAGTCTGGGGTCTGCTTTACCAGTCTAAGTGCTGATTTTGGCTAAACTTCGATATTTTCCGTGTAGCGTCTGCCGTCTGACCTCCACAACCCGAAGGCGATATCTAATCATTGCAGTTAGACCAATTGTTAGAGTTTTGAGGGCTCCAACAACCCGTAACGACTGCCACTAGATGTTCGTATAGCAACCGGGACCAACGGCTTAACGTGCTTTCCGAGGCACGACCAGACCAGGTGCAAATATTCATGCACACAAATATTTGCACTGTGCGGGGATCGAACCCGCGCCTCCTTGCGCAACGGCCGCGGTCGCTACCGCTACGCCACGGAGGCTATCATTTATTGGGAACTAAGAAATCTATACGAAGGTACAGAGGTTTAGTGAGATGGCCACGAGGGAAAGTGTGCATTGATGGCTGATGTCACTTGAATTTTTCTTGCTATTTGCTTCATCGTTTGGAGAGCAGTGGTGATGGAATAAATTACGCAAAGCTTAGTGCGCCTCCCTTTTTTCGGAAGGTGGAGAAATCTCATGGACTATCCTCCGCTCGGGGACGCGAAGAGTTGTGCCGGACTTTTACCGGGTAAAAAACCACCTATGCGTTCGTCATCTGCCTTTCCGGGGTACCGGGTCCTCCCGATTCAACAGTACCCCCGGCAGGCCTTGACCCGTCGTCGCGAGTTCGTCAGGTCTCTTCTCGCTCCGGGTTTAAACAACGGACGGATTACAATTTGAGTGTCTTCAAGGCTAGAGTGAATAGGCTCTTAATATACTAGTGCGCTTTACCATCAACGATTGCGTCACTGCTTACCATCAGGCGGGATTGCGGTCAAGCGCTAGTTTATAATTTATAAAAAAATAAACCAAAAACCCAAAACGCATAAGTCGAGGGGGTCTCCAGTGGGCTACGACTGCATCGAAAACAGTTTTGCTCAACTTGAAAACAGAAAATTACAAACCAATACAGTTTATTTGTTACTAAGGGCTCGAACACACAGGAAACGCGTTAACATGTGGTAATCCGCAATAAAAATACTCAACTCATTTATATAATAAATAGAGCTAAGGTAACAAAGGAAATAGTTACTTCATGACGTGGAAGGACGCCATCAGCATTTTAAATAGAAAAATGATATTTCATGGCGGTATAATTGACGAACTTGTGAGTCAGAATGATCATCACTTGCCTTCACGTAGTAATGATGGGGTGACTAATATACTAAACTTAGGTATAATTAGTATGTAAAATGGTTACTTATTTATAAACTAGTACATATTCTAGTTATGACGGTATAAGGAAGTGTCAAGTGTCAGTTAAAACACGCGGACTTATCCGACTCCGGGTGAAAAAAAAAATTGTATATACTGCTTGACCGCTTGATGGTAAGCAGTGATGCAATTTTTGATGGTAATACGCGTTAGTTTATTAAAAGCCTATTCACTCTAGCCTTGAAGATACATAAATTATAGACGAAAACACCGCCGCTATACCTACTCGCAGTACGACGGGTCGACCGATGAATATGATGAAGGAATTAAGTCATAGAATTCCCGAAAACGAAACAGAATCAGCATTTATAATGCTCCCATTGATAAGACACATGGCTCCTCTCAGAGTGAAAAAGGCCACGTGGGCTTAGGACGGGTAAATAGAGACATCTACTTAACTATACCTTATATACTAGCCATTTTTTTCATTCTATACTGGCACACAGGCAAGTGAAGAAACACGGGTGGGTTTTAGTCAGTAAAAGTCTGTCACGCCCTTCCTTTCCGCCCAGAACAAGAGACGTCATTTGATGATTTCCCATCCAATACTAGACATATGACAAAGTTTTTAGAACAGGCAGGAAAGCTTTAATTTATTCGTTTATTCCGTACTGACGTATGTTACTCGAACGTCATTCAGTTTGACGTGTACGGACAGGTAAACCCCTAACCAAATCTGTATTAGGAAGGGAAATAAATTGTAAAGGGTAATTTTTTCAATTGAATTCTCAGTTAGATGCCAACTATACCAGAGACAAATAGTGCTGTGACATTTATGAACTACTGATATACAAAAAAAAGTGTGTAATGTATGTTATTAATAAAAAGTTTTTGAATTGTAATTAGTTGAGTAGTTAAAGTGTAGTGAATAAATTTTTGCCAAATGGGTAAGTTCTATTTTATAATATTTATGTAACATCGCGCTTGTATTAAGCACCAAGGATTAGGCAGAGTTACATCCGTATTACACTTTTTTCGTGGGATAGTTCTCATGGATACCCTCAGTCTGGGAATCATCATAATCAGGCCATAATGTTCTTACTGTTGGGACACAAGACTCCTCTCTGTGAGAGAGAGTGGACCTTAGTCTAACCACGCTGGCCCAGTGCGGGTTGGTAGATGTCACATGTCTTAGACACTTTCTGTTTTTGGCCTAGGATAAATGCCGGTTTCCTCGCGATGTTTTCCTTCACCGTTTCGAGAGCAGTGGTGATGAAATGATATACACAAAGTAAAGCGCCTGATGGGATTCCAACCTGCGACCGATACCACTTGGCCGCGACTGGCCTCTGCTGTCTGGGAATAACGGAAGGTTATGTCAGACTCCTACCGACTAAAACCCCAACATTCCTTCGAGTACCATGAGTCGAGGGCCCGGGAGGTACTATTACATTCGTCGCACCCCCGTCTGGTATCAGCCCGCCATCCCTAGCGGGCGCCATCACCAAATACGGCCGATACCACGACCAATCTTGAGCCTTACCGCTCGACAAACGACACGGCCATATTGCCCGCATTGCACATATACTTCGGCAGATACGTTTAAGTCTGATACGGGTAATGGGGGTGAGCCTATTGTCATAAATCGAGCACAAATCTGACTAAGAAATGCTACTATTACATGACACTACTGGCTGCGCCCCAAGGTTCCCGTGCCGCAGGGGTCAATACGCCTGCCTGCGACGTGGAAGCCCCGGGTTCGGTCCCCGGCCAGGTCATGATGGAAAACGATCTTTTCCTGATTGGCCTGGGTCTTGGATGTTAATCTATATATGTATCTATTATAAATATAGTATCGTTGAGTTAGTATCCCATAACACAAGTTTCGAACTTACTTCGGGGCTAGCTCAATGTGTGATTTGTCCGTGTGTATATATTTTTTTAATCCCATGGGAATATCCACATAAAAATGTCTGTCCGATATGTTAATCTTGGTTTCGACGTGACGACATGATTGGTGCAGTGGCTGAGCCATCGACTGCTGCGCTGCGTGTCGCGGGTTCGATTCCCGCACAGACTAAATATTTGTGGCCTACAGGTAGTTGCTGCGGGTCTAGCTGTTTGTGTATATGAGTTTATATGTTTGTAAACGCACCCACGATACAGGAGAAATTCCTAGTGGGGGGTAACGTTTTATTTTTTAAAAAGACGAAGATAAACCAAATGTGTGTAAATAGTACACTGTAGACTACCTACATTATTCCATCCAAAGGTTGTCTGTAAAAAGTTGCTCTTAGCGATAAGACCGCCCATTGTGTCACCCTTTGTAAAATCTTTATATTTATACTAGCGGCCGCTAACGACTTCGTTCGCGTGGAGTTAGTTATGCTCCGCTCCTATTGGTCGCAACGTGATGTTATATAGCCTAAAGCCTTCCTGGATTAATGGGCTATCCAACGCAAAAAAGAATTTTTCATATTTGACCAGTAGTTCCTGAGATTAGCGCGTTCAAACAAACAAAGTTATGTAATCTATATGGTGTCAATAATAAAGAGTATTATATTCTATTCTATTTGTGAGTGAAAGATTAAAAAAAATACATACAGTTAGCATTAATAATAATAGTAGGATAATAACTAAATAATATTTTGTTTTGTCAAAATCTTAGAGACAATAATATTAACTCATAAAAGGAACCGGTCAAGTCTGAGTTATGCGGCACAGTTGAGATGATACCTTTTTAAATAGATATTATAATTTTAAATTCTTGACTGGCGCCACTATCAACATTCTTTATCATTAATTTTAATCAATAAATAAATTAGATCCTTTATTGACAGTTATACTCAAACATTTGATTTTTCTTCGAGGCCATAGGCTAGAATTTATTTTTTTGTAATAATAAACTTGCTTGACCGCAATCCCGCCTGATGGTAACCAGTGATACAATTGTTGATGGTAAAGCGCGATAGTCTATTAAGAGCCTATTCACTCAAAAAAACTGAGTGAATAGGCAAGAAATTTTTGTTCTTGGAAATCTTCAAGCAAAGACCATCTATAAATCCTGTCAAACGAAATGGAGCAATTACCTGTCAGTCCTTTAGTGTCATTGTAAATTATGCTACTTATTCAACAATACTTAAATAGTCGTCATTATACAAATGAAAACTGTACAAACCTCTTAAAGTGGACTTGTATGGCCGTGTCTGACCTTTTATGTTGATATGTGGCCTTACGAGATCGTATCTGTAGTGTCTCATTATGTAAGAACCATAACTGAGAAAATGATAATGATGCAGTAATTTCTAAAAATGTATCGAACTATATACCTTTATAATTTAAAATGGAACATTTTTTAAATTAAAAATGGAACAGTCGTCTTACTTACAAGATTTTTTATAACACATCATCCATGTTTAACGCTTTAGAGGTACCTATATTATGAGGGAGTGAGAGAGGTACCGATATTTGAATAAGGAAGCCGAATTTTCATATGAATAAATATCTTAATAATTAACATTCAATTTACGTAATTATATAAACATAATTTAATTTCGCACTTGATTTCATTATGAATCAATGTTTTGTCTTAGCCAACCCAACCTAATCACAAAATTAGGAATTTGAGACAATTTTCATGTTCATATATTTTGAAAAAGTTTACTTTTGTAAGGAATTTAATGTAATGTGAGCTAATTACCTTCACAATATTTTAATAACAACGGAAATAAAACAAACTCTGATTCTTAGAGGTGACGTTTTCTTCCAAGCGCCCTTGAATCTGCCGCATTTTCGTTTTGTAGGCTAAAATATCGTTTGTTGACGTTTAAAAATAACGTGACCGAGATTTGAATTTCACACTATGATCAAGTCTGTAATCAATTGGATGTTCTCTTAAAATGGGAAGTTATTTATTCCGCGTGTCGAAGTTTGATGCAAAAGTTTTCGTTCGACCTTTTTGCTTTCGTAAATTAAGTTGTTTATAGGTGCACCGCTCGAAAACTACGAGCGACAAGCGACAAAAATAACTATTCATTTAAATAGAAGAGAGAAACATCTGTTTTGTCTTCGCAAAAACAGATTGAACTTTTAAATTCCGCTTAGAAACAAACTTTCATCTACATACATCCATTATTACGAGATAAAAAAACTACTCACCATAAATATTCCATTGAAGACCACTAGAAGATATTTAATGCAGTTCATCCCGCATCCCTCCATCTTGAATCGATTTAATTAAAAATAAACACAGAGAATCACAGAATAAATCAGAATCTACAATTCGAATCCAATCGAACTGAATGCAGTGACAAACAAAAGAGCGGGAGTTCCGAATTTAAAATACAACTTTTTTTTTTAAATAGCGACACGGTCGTTCGCTCGCGTCCGGCCTCTATGGCTGAATGCGACGAAGCTCGACCCGTTTTGTATTTTAGTAGCCCAAGAGTTGGGTGGTGTGAAGTCGCGTGAGGGTTGTAGTCACGCACTGCCACCACCCCCAAATTACTTCGACCCTCTAATTTGCCGGCGTAAAGCACTGATAGAGATCAATTATGATCGGTTAAACTAGCGATCGGTTATTGGTCTCAAGTCGAAGATTGTAAAGCGGTTAGTTACCTTAGAACCTTCGTTTTTATGTTAAAATGGAGAGATTGTTTTTGATATAAGAATTTACGCATTAAAGTATAAGAATTCTTTGTTAACAATTTATGCTTAAAATATTAATCTCTATCATCAAGGACTAATGACGTGATAGAATTATCTTGTAGTGTTACAATTCACTCTAGTCTCTATTATACTGATTCCAGATATACTCAATTGCGTAATACATCATTAATTTTAGTCTGAAGAATTTAAGAGGTTTATTAATCAATTTTCAAGCATTTTTTTTTATTAATCATTTCTCCATATCATCGGAAAAAATCTGTTCAGCAATGTAAATAATGCAATGAATCTTGTTTAACTGTCAATAGTTTAACGGTTTTGTTTACTCAGTGGTAGGCCATAATATCGCCTGCCGACAGAAGTTACCACCCACCAGCCAAAGTCTTGCCGCCAAGCGATTCGTCCTGTTCCGGCACGATGTCTGGTGAAGCCGTACGGAGGACGTGTCTGAGCAGTTGTGTTGCGATGTGTGCCGGGTACGATATACCAAATAATGTTGTGTCGTGAGTTTAGTTGTGAAGGGTCTCCAGATCAATCTCCCTCTAGCGCAGCATCGCTGCACTGGTCGTGTAACCAACGTCGGGTTTAACCTTGCATCACCTCGTTCAACCGCTGTCTTCCTTTCTATTCACAAAGTTTTTTAAGTGCATAGGCTTAATAAACTAGCGCTCTTTACCACCAACGCATCACTGCTTACCATCAGGCGGGATTGCAGTCAAGCACGAGCACGTCAAGTTTATACTAAGGTATAAAAAAATAATGATATGAAAGTCTTTAAAAGCTACTGTTTGTGGGTTATACATTTATACAGTCAGCCCGCTGTTCGAATATGTCGCTATTCGAACCAAAAGGACATTTGTAATCGTTACGTGTACGTGATGGATGACAATAGATATTTTTTTACAAATCAGCCTTCGCCCAATGTGTTAAAAGTTTTTACCGTCGCTAATGGTCGAATCGATTTGAAGTAATGGTACCTACCGGATTCCAATGAATTCAACGGTCGAATTGATTCGATTTCGTTAACAGAACGATGATGTTTGTAAACACGCTTGTATGTAATATTCCTAAAGTCTATCCATGCCTTAAAAAGTTTAGTTTTGGTTTATGAGAAATCGTTTTCAAGTCGACGCGTATTTTTTATTTTTTGAATTTGCTTTACTCTTTACATAGTCCAATTATTATGGTTCTTTTTTTGAAAGTTAAAACTTCTTTAGCATGAAACAGCGACAGTGAAAAGAGATCGACATAAAAATACATAAATTCAAACGTGGAAAAAATGAGATAGGAACAGATAGAAAGCATTCTTTACTATCCACTCGCTCCTTGTTTTTAATCATTTATCGAAAATGTAAGTTCTGAGTATCTGATAAATAAACTATGCAATGTATACGAATAATATGTAAAATAATTATCTAACCTTGTATCACTATGATCATTAGTAAAACCTACAATTATCCTCTTCCTGAAATTTGACATTTGTCTCATTATTTTGAAACTGAAATTTTTGAAGGTTTCACTAGAATACTACGTGTTAATTACATACTTACATGATTTTTTTAATTTAACTAATGCAGGGCCGAATTCAAATGTGGAGTATATTTTAGTTTGTGGAGGAGTTAAACTAAGCGTTAATTTGATCGGAAGATTATTTCATTATTAATGTGGAATAAAATAGATGAATCTTGTTAGAGCAGCAACCCAGAGCAGCATGGGTTGCAGCAGCTGTTTGGTGATGTGTGCCGGGCACGATGCGCCAAATGTTGTTCTGTCTGGAGTTTGACCGTGGAACGTCTCCAAATTAACTCATTTTCCTCTGGCGGAGCATCGTTGGTCGTGTTGTTGAGTTTAACATTGCATCACCTCGCTCAACTGCCGTCTTCCTTCCTATTCATTAAGTTTTTTTTTTTTTTTGTGAATAAACTCTTAATAATCAAGCGAGCTTTACCATCCACGACTGCATCACTGCTTAGCAGGCAAGCACTGGTTTATAATAATAAAAAAACCATTTAATAAAGGTACCTGCAGGAAGAAAAGCATATTATTATCTCACTGTTTATATTTACATAATCAACTTATATTATGTTTCCCCATAGTATGTTTCTAATAACGTTAATATTATTAAATTTTAGTTTCGTGGGTACCTATCCACATGGGTAATTCTAAACAACACATATTCCATTGCGTAACACACTATTACTTACTAAGATTTTTTTTATATAATTTTAAAGCATATTGCTATATAGGAGCAATGGGACCGCGTGGTAAATTACGGCCCACTCCCTCTCACCGAGAAGAGGCCTGTGTCCCAGAAGTGGGAACATTATAGACTGATTATGTAAATCATATTGCCAATCCATTGCTCCTTATGTACAAAACTGTTTCTATTCAACAACGTAAATAACGCAATGAATATTGTTGAACTGTCAAAGTGAAACCCATTGCTACTGATAATGTTACGTAAGTATCCTGCAGGTAACTTATCCTTGTTAAAAAGCCATCAAAATTGTTTTTATAGAAGTTATAAAAGTCATCATCATCATCCCAGTGTTAATCCCAGTCGCATCCGAAGCCTCAGCTTTGGAATCTGGGGTTCGCTTTACCAGTCCAACTGCTGATATGGCTAAACTTCAACATTTTCCATGAAGCGACTGCCGTCTGACCTCCACAACCCGAAGGCGACATCGAAGCATTGCAGTTAGACCAATTGTAGGACTTTTGAGGGCTCCAACAACCCGTAACGACTGCCACTAGATGTTCGTAGGGCAACCGGGACCAACGGCTTAACGTGCTTTCCGAGGCACGACCAGACCAGTACAAATATTCATATTCATGCATACAAATACTTGCACTGTGCGGGGATCGAACCCGCGCCACCTTGCGCAGCGGCCGCGTCCGCTACCGCTACGCCACGGAGGCTGTCAGAAGTTATAAAAAGTAACTAGTGAACTGTCAAAGTGAAACCCATTGCTACTGATAGTGAGTTACGTAATTACCCTGCAGGATGCCTTATTCTTGTTAAAAAGCCATCAAAATTGTTTTCATAGAAGTTATAAAAGTATTAGCCTGTAAGTATGTATTTAATACGAATACGACGAATTGCCATGGCGACCAATGTTGAACCACTGGGGACTTTAACCTATGGGTTAAAAATCTTTTACTGTTCCTTAGGTACGGTTAACAGTTGGCACGATAGGGTCAATGTATTTGTAATTTGGCTTGTTATATTATTTTAGGGATCTTTAATTCCTTATGATAAACCTTACAGGCTTTAACTTAAACATTAAACATAAATTCTCGCCTTCCTCGCAGGAAGAACGATCCCTGCATACTTTTTTTTGACGACATTTTGTGTATGAAGGATTGACTGACTGCTACGCTGCGTGGTTCGATTTCCGCACTGAACTCGGAAAAATGTATGGACTACAGGTAGTTGTTCCGGGTCTGGATGTTTGTATTTAAAGAAAAGTTTAAATGTTTGTAACCGCATCCACGACACAGAAGTCATTCCTAGTGTGAGGTAACTTTTTATTTTAATAAATAAGAAATAATAAAATAAATACTCCTTTTGCCTCATATAGGTTCATATGTATATTATAAGGATCTTTTCTCTCTTTTCATTGCGGATGGTTTTACCATTTTGCATCATTCACATTTGGATAATTTTTGACATGTATGATGTAAAAAATACTTTGTAACAATTTCTGTTTCCCGCGACCTTCACCAGGTCGTCGGTCCACCTTGTCGGGGGCCTACCCACACTACGTCTTCCGGTGCGTGGTCGCCACTTGAGAACCCGTCGGCCCCATCGGGCATCGGTCCTACGGGCAATGTGTCCAGCTCACTGCCACTTTAGTGTTGCAATTCTTCGGGTTTTTCGGTTACTCTCGTTCTTCTGGGGATCTCCTCATTCCTGATTCGATCGCGCAGTGAAACCCCTTTCACTACGCGATCGAATCAGGAATGAGGAGATCAGGAGAGAGGGATTGAAAGGGCAACAGAGAGGGCTATGCTTGGGGAAGCATAGCCCTCTCTGTTGCCCTTTGAGTGACTTTGAGCCTTCTTATAAGGCTCATTGTTAGCGACCACGTCTCAATTCCATAAGTCATCACTGGCACACACACAGGGGCCTTACTATAACGTGTTAAAACTAGTGATGCAACAGATTTCTGTTTCCGCAAGTGCGGAAGTTCCGCGTGATTTTTAACATCCGTTTCTGCTTCTGTTTCCCCAACTTTTATAACGGATATTTAAACGGAAGTTTACAACCGACAACTGAGAGTTACGTATGCACGGCGGGCATACTATATTTTGTATATTACTTATTGAAAGGCTTGTTCTTTTTTTCATATTATATACACTTCCGTTTCTGCATCCGTTTCCGTTTCATTTGACATCTGTATCCGTTTCTGGTTCCGCTAAGACACCTTCGTTGTATCACTAGTTATTAAAACCATCATTATACCGTTGTGAAAAAGAGATAGCGCTATTAATCCTGTATAGCTCCATCCTTGTCTGACACTGGAACCATGATGATTTTAACACGTCATAGTGACCCCCCAATACAAGGAAAGGTGGAAAAATGTGGAAAGGTGGATAATAGACAAACAGAAAAAAAAATACTACGGAACCACAAACAAAAAATGTAACTATCAATCGTGTAGCAAAGTAAAAATAAACCACTTTTCCTTTAGCAGTCAGTTTCCGGTGATAAATTAACTGGTCTTAAGGTACTTACATTTTAGAAATAATGTCAAGTTTATCGGTCCTAAGTTCTAGCTTAGTGCTAAGTTATCTAAGTTCGATGACTTTGAACCTGACACGAATGGGATTTATATCTGGTAAATTGTAAAATTATACTATTCGTGTCAGGTTCAAAATTCATACCTAGTAAGGCACGAATATCCTAACTTATGTTATAAACTAGCGGCCGCCAGTGACTTCGTTCGCGTGGAGTTAGTTATGCTCCGCTCCTATTGGTTGCAGCTGTTATACAACGTGTAACAAAAAGGGTATATACATACCAAGGTCATGGCATCTTTAGATGATATCAAACGATATCGGAAGGGTTTCAACTCAAAATAAAATACTCAAAAATTTGGTACCAAATTTTCGGTTTCGTGTGTTTCTTAAAATCAAATCATAACAAACGTGGCAGCACACTACATACGTTAATAACTACTCGTTACCCGTCACGTTACTTGCCAAAATCCGATAAATGTCTTCAATATCTCTATGCAACTAGTATGATAGTAGCCTATCACAGGCGATGTTTTTCCTCATAACTTCCTAACATAAAGATATAGGATTAAAAAACCTTTCCAATATCGTTTGATATCATGTAAAGATGCCATGCCTTTGTTATGTATATACCCTTTATGTTACACGTTGTATAGCCTAAAGCCTTCCTGGATTAATGGGTTATCCAACGCAAAAATAAGTTTTCAAATCGGACCAGTAGTTGCTGAGATTAGCGCGTTCAAACAAACAAACAAACTCTTCAGCTTTATACATATACTAGCTTTCCGCCCGCGGCTTCGCCCGCGTAAATTTCGGTTATATCGCGCTTTTTAGATTTCCCTCGGGAACATCAAATTTTTCCGGGATAAAAGGTAGCCTATGTCCTTTCTCGGGGTCTAAAGATTGTGTGCTTTCCGCCCGCGTCTTCGTCCGCGTGGTGTTCGGTTATATCGCGCCTTTTAGATTTCCCTCGGGAATATCAAATTTTTCCGGGATAACAGGTAGCCTATGTTTTTTCTCAGGGTCCAAAGATTGTCTGTGCCAAATTTCATCAAAATCGGTTGAGAGGTTTAGGCGGGAAAGCGTAACAGACAGACAGACAGACAGACAGACAGAGTTACTTTCGCATTTATAATATTAGTATGGATTAGCATAGATATAGATTAGTATAGATGTGAAAACGAGTTTGTTTGTTTGTCCCGCTTTCACGCCTAAACTCCTGAACCAATTGCTATGAAATTAAGCGTACGTCATCTCAGAAGTCCAGAATAAATAATAGGATACTTTTTATCCCGATATTCCCACGTGATCGAAAATTACGCGTGTGAAACCCCGGAGCGCAACTAGTAAAACAACTTGTGAAAAACTTCATCGAGAAAATAATACTAGAGTGATTAGTAAATAGTAGATTGTTAACCTAAGGTCGAAAGAATCAATTCCCGAGATATTTAGACGGCTATAGTAGGTACGAGTTGGAATTGATTCTTTTACCCATGTTAAACACTCTACTTTTCATTTCAAATATGAGGAAAATATAAGATACTAGCGGCCGCCGGCGACTTCGTTCGCGTTTTTTGTTTATATGCTGCGCTCCTATTGGTTGCAGCGTGATGTTATATAGTGCTTCTTGGACTAATGGGCTATTCAACGCAAAAATATTTTTTCAAATCGGACCAGTAGTTCCTGAGATTAGCGCGTTCAAACAAACAAACTCTTTAGCTTTTTATATTAGTATCCATACTAATATTATAAATGCGAAAGTAACTCTGTCTGTCTGTCTGTCTGTCTGTCTGTTACGCTTTCCCGCTAAAACCTCTCAACCGATTTTGATGAAAATTGGCACAGACAATCTTTGGACCCTGAGAAAGAACATAGGCTACCTTTTATCCCGGAAAAATATGATGTTCCCGAGGGAAATCTAAAAAGCCCGATATAACCGAACTCCACGCGGGCGAAGCCGCGGGCGGTAAGCTAGTAGATAATATACATTCATTATGTAAATAAATACATTCTTTTGAGATTTCTTGAAAAAGATTTTCGATAACACAATTTGCCTTGTCTTTACTTGAAACTGGTATTAGCATTTCAGAATCGCTTCAACTCGTTTTTAATATCCTAATCTTAACTTTAAAAAAACCTTAGCTTACTTAACAATTTTTTTTTATTTCGTCACAGATTCATGGGTAGGTAACAGATTAGTATCCCGCCAATTTCTATCGACTTTTTTAAATATGTAGTTTGTACTAAGTTCACACTGGCTGTTTAGAAACTCGCATGGCCGCTGCTTTTTTTAATTACTTTTTTTTTAAATATGTTGTTTGCACTAAGTTCACACTGGCTGTTTAGAAACTCGCATGGCCGCTGCTTTTTGTTATTACTTTTTTTAAAATATGTAGTTTCCACTAAGTTCACACTGGCTGTTTAGAAACTCGCATGGCCGCTGCTTTTATTAATTACTTTTTTTTTTAATATGTAGTTTGCACTAAGTTCACACTGGCTGTTTAAAAACTCGCATGGCCGCTGCTTTTTTTTAATTACTTTTTTTTTATACATACCTAAAACTCTACACAGCTGACAGCAGCTCTATTTTTGAACTTCATTCAGTCGGAGAGCCGGCTGTATAAAAGTCCTATGGATCAGATATATGAATCATTTTTGGGGTATGAACAATTAAACCATAGGTCTAGAGGTCGTCACCCCTGAAGTTGTTTGATTTTGCCCGCTTGCAAAATTATGACGTCACTTCCGGTTTTTATTTTAGGTGTAATTGTAATTTATGAAATACATCAAAAAAAAAATATCTCAAACGAAAGTTTTTGATGAGTAGGGACTAATACTTTCAGAGTACGTGTATGAGAAATGAAAAAGAACGCGCATTATTTGTTTTGAAAAGTAAATAATCAAAATCAAAATGAAAATCAAAGCATTTATTTCAAATAAACCAGTTACAGGCACTTTTGAATTGTCAGAAGGTCGGTCAGTCATTAAGATGAAGCTAGTCGCCCATTCCAAAGAGTAGGTACCTATGGAGAAGAACAGGCAAGAAACTCCATGGACACTCTTTTAAATTTTCAAGTTATTGTTATAAATAAATTTATTATTTATATATAATAAATTATTGTTATAATAAGCATGTCCTTTACCAGCAAAAAAATATTTTATATTATGTTTACTAATTTCGACACCAACTACAACATCCGATATGGTCTAGTGGCTAGGATACCTGGCTCTCACCCAGGAGGCTCGGGTTCGATTCCCGGTATCGGAAGATATTTTTTTTTTTAACTTTTATTAGCAAATACCATCAAAATGCTAATGCCAGAAATAAAATTATTTGTTTACATTTCTATTGGAATAAACATAAAATTCTTTAATCAATTCATATGCAAGTGATTAACACACTGGCTGTTTAGAAACTCGCATGGCCGCTGTTTTTTTTTAATTACTTTTTTTTTAAATATGTAGTTTGCACTAAGTTCACACTAACTGTTTAGAAACTCGCATGGCCCCTGCTTTTTTTAATTACTTTTTTTTTAAATATGTAGTTTGCACTAAGTTCACACTGGCTGTTTAGAAACTCGCATGGCCGCTGCTTTTTTTAATTACTTTTTTTTTAAATATGTAGTTTGCACTAAGTTCACACTGGCTGTTTAGAAACTCGCATGGCCGCTGCTTTTTTTAATTACTTTTTTTTTTTAAATATGTAGTTTGCACTAAGTTCACACTGGCTGTTTAGAAACTCGTATGGCCGCTGCTTTTTTTAATTACTTTTTTTTTTAAATAAGTATTTTGTTTTAACTAAGTTCACACTGGCTCTTTAGAAACTCGCACGGCCGCTGCTTTTTTTAATTACTTTTTTTTTTAAATATGTAGTTTGCACTAAGTTCACACTGGCTGTTTAGAAACTCGCATGGCCGCTGCTTGTTTTTAATTACTTTTTTTTATACTTACCTAAAACTCTACACAGCTGACAGCAGCTCTATTTTTGAACTTTATTCAGTCGGAGAGCCGGCTATATAAAAGTCCTATAATGGACCAGATACATGAATCATTTTTGGGGTATGAACAATTAAATCATAGGTCTAGAGGTCGTCACCCCTGAAGTTGCCCGCTTGCAAAATTATGACGTCACTTCCGGTTTTTATTTTAGGTGTAATTGTAATTTATGAAATACATCAAAAAAAAAAATTATGTCAAACGTAAGTTTTTGATGAGTACGGACTATTACTTTCAGAGTATGTATGAGAAATGAAAAAGAACGCGCATTATTTGTTTTGAAAAGTAAATAATCAAAATCAAAATGAAAATCATTCATCATTTATTCATATCATTTATTTCAAATAAACCAGTTACAGGCACTTTTGAATTGTCAGAAGGTCGGTCAGTCAATAAGATGAAGCTAGTCGCCTATTCCAAAGAGTAGGTACCTATGGAGAAGAACAGACAAGAAACTCCATGGACACTCTTTTAAATTTTCAAGTTATTGTTATAAATAAATTTATTATTTATATATAATAAATTATTGTTATAATAAGCATGTCCTTTACCAGCAAAAATTTATTTTATATTATGTATTCTAATTTCGACATGAACTACAACATCCGATATGGTCTAGTGGCTAGGATACCTGGCTCTCACCCAGGAGGCTCGGGTTCGATTCCCGGTATCGGAAGACGTTTTTTTTTTTAACTTTTATTAGCAAATACCATCAAAATGCTAATGCCAGAAATAAAATTATTTGTTTACATTTCTATTGGAATAAACATAAAATTCTTTAATCAATTCCTAAGCAAGTGATTAGCAAAATTCTTATTTTTAAAGAGGATGCAAAGGAATTGATTACTGTCAAAATTAAACAACATCGGACCACTGAGGATGCTAAGAGGCAATATGGCGGATTTTATTTGAATCGGCTGATTTATTTAATACGATCATTATGCTTTGAAGTTATTTTGTTCATAATATCGAATAGTGTGTAAATATGGATGTCAAAAATCTTTACTTGCTTTTACAAAACGACGTAGAAAGATATGTATATAATTTTGAAAAGTCGGAGGGAAGTAGATGAAATCATAACTTACATGCGCGTTTAACTCAGCGGTAACTAACTTTAATGGTTTTGAACCCAGGATACAACGGGGCAGTTGACCTCTACTGGTTTTACAAATATTTACCATAGTTTCTGCCATCCACATAAAAAAATGATCAAGTCATTTACCTCAGTATGTTTACTATTGTACTTACTTCCGCGGTTCGATAGTGTGTCATTAGTAACTGTCAAATGCATGGCGTTGTTTGAATATAATGTAGGGAGGGGGTGTTCCCTGTGTGGGGTGTTGTTGTTTTAACCTATACCTATTGGGAGGTGTCATTCCAAAAAGGTTTTGTTTGTTCTAGAACTTATTGATTGTTTTTTTTTGTACCTATTTACTTACTTACTGGTTTGTAAGAATTGGATCGAGTCTAGTCTATCAATCATAGACTAATATTATAAATGCCTTATATTTTTGAGGATAGATGTGTGTGTGTGTTTTTAAAGTCTGTGTATTAGGATTCCACGAAAATCGAAAACGCAGTAGATACTGATTGTTCCCTATGCATTTATCCATACTTCAAAACTAATTTATAAATGCGAAAGTATCTTTGTCTGTCTGACTGTCTGTCCGGCTTTCACGCCGAAACTACTCAACCGATTGTAATGAAATTTGGTTCACAGATAGTCTAGAGCCTGAGAAAGGACATAGGCAATATAACATCTCGCTATGACCAATTGGAGCAGACCAGTAACAAAAAATGTTGCAAAAACGGGAGCAAACACGGACGACTCCCATTCTTTTAACAGGCGCTTATTTTATATCTACTGAGTTTTTTTATTTTTTTTTATTTTTGGGAATGAACATTCCCACAGAAACAAGAACCACCGCGCGCTGTTAACTGAAGTCCACGCGGACGGAGTCGCGAGCAACAGCTAGTAAATTTCATATTTTTGGCCTAGAGGTATCGGCCGCGACTTGTAAGTAGGTCGTGGGCTCGAATCCCATCAGGCGCTTTATTTTGTGTAAATTATTTCATCACCACTGCTCGCAAAACCATGAAGGAAAACATCGTGAGGAAACCGGCACGTCTGCAGGGAACTGGGCCCTCTCCTCTCACCGAGAGGAGGCCTGTGTTCAGAAAGTGGAAACGATAAAGGCTGATACTGAGTGGCCAACTGTAATTACATATTTAAATCAAAATTTGCTCAAGCAGCGAAGAAGCTATACAACGTTATTTTTTCTTTATTCAAAACCTAAATAGGTATATTTTTTTCAGAATAAGCAACTGAATCGATTCCAATCGTTTTTACACCATGTTATATTTTTCGAAATATTTACAAAATTGTTGCAGTGTGGTTACTGAGTGTACAACACAGTTCACAATTCAGCGGGACGGAGTCCCCGTCTCGTTGTGCACAGGTACAATACGTTTTAAATAAAAATAACAGGGCTGAATTTTGGAAAAGTAAAGTTCATAATTATATCTACCTCTATTTGACCGTTACGACAGTCCAAAGTCGGCAAGTGTGATGGAAAACGATGTATGTATCACTAAGTTACAAACAAACAGAAATTATCCATACTATCCATACTAATATTATAAATGCAAAAGTTTCTCTGTCTGTCTGTCCGGCTTTCACGCCAAAATTAATGAACCGAATGTAATGAAATTTAGTAAACCGATAGTATAGAGCCTGAGAAAGGACATAGGCTATAAAACATCCCGCTATGACCAATAGGAGCAGAGCAGAAACAAAAAATGTTGCGAAAACGGGAGCAAACGCGGACGTACATATTGCTCCCATTATTTTAACAGTCGCTTACTTTATATCAACTGAGCTCTTTCTGTTCGAAGCTTACGCGGGTGAAACCGCAGGGCACAGCTAGTTATCAATAAACCGCAAGACGAAGCGACGCCGCTGCCGCGCCGCTGCAGGCTCGGGCGGGTGAGCAGTGCGTTAACCATATTTTTGTGGGGACAACCTGGTAACGTAACAAGCTCATAACTTTGTGAATTTTTATGATACCTTTTTGAAATTTTGTACATAATTTTTTTACATCTATACTAATATACAATATGTAAAGAAAACCCTGTCCGATCCATGAAGGTATTGTTAGGTATCGATAACTGATTCTAATAATGCCCACAACGACAGGCTAAACTTAAAAAAAAATCCCCCAAAAAAATTAATATTATTTCGCAAAAAGAGGTAACTTAATACATGTGCGGTGAGCAACCCTTTCCGCGGGCGGCGGGGGCAGGGCACGCGCCACCTGTGACGCGGTCGCGTTGCTATTCGCTTATAATAATACCGGTGTCACTTTTTAAAAATTACCAAATTTCGGGGAAATTGGAATTAATTCCCGGGAAAAAAGGATTATTTCAAAATTCATTAGTATTGTTACTATGATGATTATGTAAAATTTTATATTATATTTGGTCAAGTGTTTACCTAACCTTTATTATCCTTATGGGTCGGACAGGGTTTTCTTTACATATTGTATAAAGCTGAAGAGTTTGTTTGTTTGTATGTTTGTTTGTTTGTGCGCGCTAATCTCAGAAACTACTGGTCCGATTTGAAAAATTCTTTTTGCATTGGGTAGCGCATTAATCCGGGAAGGCTTTAGGCTATTTAACATCACGCTGCGACCAATAGGAGAGGAGCATAACTAACTCTACGCGAACGAAGTCGCTGGCGGCCGCTAGTAAAAAATAATATTGCACACGTGTTTCGGGTTTCTTATATTATACAAAAATACGTTGCATAGGTACCAAACGGAAGACAGTTACGACTAAAAATTCTTCATTTAATTTTTAAGAAAATTGACCTTACTTTAATATTACATGCAACTACTAAATATACATACTTTCATTGTACAGCAATAGCCAATTTAAACGCTATTTCTGATTTATATTGAAATTTTAGACTCACCTACGGCTACACAATAGTAAGAATTTTGTGACGTAATAACACGTATGACCTCATGTCCATATAGTTATGGTACATACCCTTTAGCTTCGTTTATTCACAATCTGAATCATTTCGACGGATATTCCCATTCCAATACTTCACATGTTCTAAAAAATTGACAGTTCAACAATATGAATAACGCACTGAATGTTGCTGAACTGTCAAGCATTGCTAACGATATTATGTTAAACTAGCTGCCGCCAGCGACTTCGTTCGCGTGGAGTTAATTATGCTCCGCTCCTATTGGTCACAGCGGGATGTTATATAGCCTAAAGCCTTCCTGGATTAATAGGCTATCTAACGAAAAAGAATTTTTCAAATCGCACCAGTAGTTCCTGAGATTAGCGCGCACAAACAAACAAAGAAACAAACAAATTCTTCAGCTTTATATATTAGTACAGATAGATAATAAGGGTTTCTTGGGTTAAAAAAATTGATTCTATTTAGTCCATCATTCAGATTATAGAAAAATATTGGATATGTATAGATACTTTGTTTTATCAAATCAATAAAAATTGACAATTATTAAAAGCATCAAAGATCAGGAATGGGGGCTGGTGACGTCACTCGTTGCTAAAAAGTGTAGCAAGAAGTGACGTCACACGAGTTTACAACGCACTGTATCGTCTTCATTTTTTGTTTCTATGAAAAAAGAAAAAATACGTTTCTAATTTGTTTTGGAAATTTGACTGAAGGACTAATTAGTTTTTACCCCACTGGTCATACACGCGGCCAATAATTATTTCTAAACTACCTAACCTTGAGCCAATGTGTTATGTATTATCACACAATGTGCTAAAACAGGCTTTAATAACGACCTATATACTAATACCAATCAAATCAAGTGCTTCAAAGAAAGAACATGAAAAAAAAAACTGACAAGCAAAGGTCGAAAACTGCAAACAGCCCTAACTAGGGTTACCAACTTTTTTATCATATCAAATAAAATATAGTATCATCACCATCATCAGCCTATAACACGCACTCCCACTGCTGGACATAGGCCTCTTCCATGGCACGCCAACAAGCTCGATCCTGAGCATTTCTCCGCCATTGTTTGTAAGAATTAGTAAGTTATTTAAAAAAGAAAAAAAACAAGACATTAGGTAAATATGCAATTGTTTTGCTACGTTGAACTTACATGTGTATATGTATATCCAGTTTATTTTAAATGTCTGACAATCATTATAACACTAAAAGTCTAAATTTTAAATGTTACAGCTTCAATAAGATAATTTTGCCCTCGTTGTGTTCATCTCGCAAATTTGTATTATAATTAAAATAGGTACTTATAGTATAAAATATATGATTGAGAGCAGCTATAGCCTAGTGGTATCGGCCGCGACTTACAAGCTGCAGGTCTTAAATTCGAACCCGATCAGGCGCTTTACTTTGTCTAAATTATTTCATCACCACTGCTCTCAAAACGGTGAAATAGAATATTGTGAGGAAACCGGCATGTCCTAGAGCCAAAATCTTCGAAGACATGTGACCTCTACCAACCCGCACTGGGTCCGCGTGGTAGATTACGTCCCACTCCCTCTCACCGAGAGGAGGCCTGTGTCACAACTGTGGGAACATTATAGGCTGATTATATTATAGAATCGCCAAAATCTGAGTCTTACTACCGCCACCATAAGGAGTATTTCTGCTTGCAGCACATTCTGTACCTCTTTTGTTTTGCTTAAAGAGCAAGCTGAGGTCTGGACACTTGTCCAGAAGCCCTTAAGCTACTTTTTTAGAAAATATGTGTGGTCGTGTCCGTGTGGAACCGGGCTTAGAATAGTACCATCCTCCCTGGTGGCTTGCTCGAATACTGCGGTTACAGAGCTCAACGCTTACCACGTGGTTGATTCACGTGTTTTGTAGCCTCTCCGTACTCCGTGCCACGCTTTACATAGTCTTGCGGTTGCGACAAATTCGTGTACTCCAGTAGTCCTTTGGAACTTAGATCCAAGTTGTCGAACAAATTTAATGAATACCCGTCGATAAAAGGTCCGCGTCTTCATGTGCATGATAATTTGTTTTTAAAGTGATATACATATGTATATAGATTTTGGCGACAGTACTTATGACTATTTTTTTTTTAATTTCTACAGTATTTATGCCTCGAATATAGTAGTACTATCTTTGGCAGCCCTAACCTAACACCCTAATAATTATTATTTTGAATTGTATAAATTCTTTAGGGAACAATCGCGAATTCCTGCGTCCTTGAAGCGAAGTGGTGAGAAGGGGTGGCCAATGGCTTTGTGCGTCGTGTTGTGGCCTCGTTGCCATGACAACGGCGCAATGAGTGGCAACCTGTGCCATGCCTGATGTGGCTATGACCTATGGACGGACTGACGCCGTCAAAAGTACTAGACGAACTATATTTTCTATATCTATTAATATGTACCGATTTTTTCCTGACTACATTTCTGGTGATTTTTGTAAGTTAGTTAAGAAAAAGGGCGAGCAATCAAGCCATCGAGCATAATATTAATAATAATTTATTAATTATTATTATTAAGTAACATAAATATAGATCATTTCTACCATTTACAAGAATGTCGTAAAATATAAAATTGTAACAACAATATATTTTTTGTTTTTAGTATTAGATAAACAGACTAACAAAAACTGAAAATGAACCTGAGACTGGGTCAGAACTTTACGTCATCATCATCATCATCTCAGCTCTAATCTCAGTTGCATCATAAGTTTTTTCAGCTTTGGAGTCTGGGTTCCGCTTTACCAGTCTAACTGCTGATTTTGGCTAAACTTCGATATTTTCCGTGAAGCGACTGCCGTCTGACCTCCACAACTCGAAAGCGATATCGAAGCATTGCAGTTAGACCAATTGTTGGACTTTTGAGGGCTCCAACAACGGCTTAACGTGCTTTCAGAGGCACAACCACACCAGTGCAAATATTCGTATTCATGCATACAAATATTTGAACTGCGCGGGGATCGAAACCGCGCCTCCTTGCGCAGCGGCCGCGTTCGCCACCGCTACGCCACGGAGGCTGTCAGAACTTTACGTGTGGCGGAATAAAGTTCGAAATTAGAATTTGTTTGGAGTAGGTTTACTTACATATGTACATAACTATTACAATATTAAATATTAAGCGACTACCTATAAACTATAATTAGAGAACAAATGGACACTTCTTCTTCTTCTTCCTCAGCCTATAGATGTCCACTGCTGGACAAAGGCCTCCCCCAAGGCTTTCCACGATGACCGGTCTTGTGCTGCCCGCATCCATCGGCTTCCCGCGACCTTCACCAGGTCATCGGTCCACCTTGTTGGGTGTCTCCCTACGCTGCGTCTTCCAGTACGTGGCCGCCACTCCAGAACCTTGCTGGACACTTGGACGACACAAACACGACGCCGATACTTCTTGTACATTAGCTGTAGCTAATTATGTTATATGTCTTTATAGGATTATAAGTTTCTATGTTGGTATATATTTTTATGGGCCTTAATTCCTGAAATAAATGGATATACATATAAAGAAATAATGTTTCAGAATATGTATACCTCGTGCAAATGTTGCAATTAGGGAAAAACAACTTCGAGAAGGAGGGAAATAGAAAGATCCAGCTGGGATGGGCAGCATTTGGTAAACTTCGTCAGGTATTTTCGTCGCCCATACCCCAATGTTTGAAGACTAAAATCTTCAACTAGTGCGTCCTACCCGTCATGACTTACGGACCCGAGACGTGGCCACTATCGGCCAGACTAGTCCATAAGTTTAAAGCCGCTCAGTGAGCTATGGAGCGGGCTATATTGGGCGTCTCTCTGAAGGACTGCATCAGAAATGAGGTGATCCGACAGGGGACCAAAGTCACCGACATAGCTGAGAGGAATAGCAAGCTGAAGTGGCAATGGGCTGGTCACATATGCCGCAGGGCCGACAACCGTTGGGGTAAACGAGTCCTCGAGTGGAGACCGCGTCGCGGCAAACGTAGCGTAGGACGCCCTTGGGCGAGATGGACCGACGACATCAAAAAGGTGGCTGGTAGTAGCTGGCGGTGAACTGCTCAGGATCAAGCTTGTTGGCGTGCCATGGAAGAGGTCTATTTCCAGCAGTGGACGAGTGGAGGCTCATGATGATGATGGTGATAAAGAAATAAATAGAAAATACTCATCCTCATCGTTGCCATCCGGAAACGTGTCCAGAAAACTGGCAGCATTGCCAAATTGAATTTTTATGTTGAATATTGGGCCAAAGAGCCACCTACTAGTATATTACGTGGTTACGTGAAATGTAACAAAAAGACTATACCTAATCATTTTTATTAAGTACATTAATGTAGAAATAGTTAAGTCCCGCTAGTCAGATTTTTAGAAATATTAATTTCTAAAAATGTATGTTTTTAGAAATATTAATTTCTAAAAATGTATGTTTTTAGAAATATTAATTTCTAAAAATATATGTTTTTAGAAATATTAATTTTTAAAAATATATGTTTTTAGAAATATTAATTTCTAAAAATATTACTACCGCGACTGTACCACAAAAAATAACAATAAGTAGGTACTTTCCCTACGGCTCCTCACACCACCGAAATCATAAATTACTTCAGCACTGAACATTAAAACTGCCATGTTCATCACTACCAATTTCTTTTGGTAACTTTATTTTTAGGCATAACAGAAAATGGAACGTATTACATCTACTTAATAAATCATAAATAACGTCCTCGAGATCGAACTACGGTAAAGGCGATCAATCTCCGCGGAGACCAGCTTTCGTCGCGGGAGATATTTTAAATTATAAATGACTAGCTAGTGCCCGCGACTGCGTCCGCGTGAACTTCAGTTTATAAGCGCGTGTTAAAATAATGGAAGCAATATGTACGTCCGCGTTTTCTCCCGTTTCCGCAACATTTTTTGTTACTGCTCTGCTCCTATTGGTCATAGCGGGATGTTATATAGCCTATGTCCTTTCTCAGGCTGCTGAGACTATCTGTGTAGCAAATTTCATTACAATCGGTTCAGTAGTTTTGGCGTGAAAGCCGGACTGACAGACAGAGATACTTTCGCATTTATAATATTAGTATGGATTTATTTTCTGGAAGTAGATATAATCATAGAGTAACACTTTTACACGTTAATTAGATTTTTTGAAGCTAACTGAATTTAGCAATGCCTATCTGACTACGTTGAAAAGAAAGGCTGAAACAAACTCGAAAGCAACAGTCTCTCGGTGGTAGGCTTTCTGCCGTTTACATTGGCTGCCGGCAGAAGTTACCACCCAACAGACAAAGTCTTGTCGCCAAACGATTCGTCGTGTTCCGGCATGATGTCTGGTGAAGGCATACAGAGGACGGGTCTGAGCAGTTGTGTTACGATGTGTGCCGGGTACGATACGCCAAATGTTGTTGTGTCGGTAGTTTGGTCGTGGAGGGTCTCCAGATCTATCTCCCTCTGGCGCAGCATCGTTGGTCGTGTTGTTGGGTTTAACATTGCATCACCTCGCTCAACTTTTTTTTGAGTGCATAGGTTCTTAATAAACTAGCGCGTTTTACCATCAACGATTGCACCACTGCTTACCATCAGGCGGGTTTGCGGTCAAGCACTAGTTTAGAATTATAAAAAAGACTATTTTAAAATCCAGACATATTCAAGGTCAGACCATGTGAAGGCCATGTAGATTGGTGCCTGAAATGGTCATTTGAAAAGAGAACCACGCAGATTTAGTGAACCTGTTCAGTCAGTGCATACAGTTGTCAAAATGCATGCAGATCCAATTAGTGGCATAATGGTACCGGCCCCAACTTACAAGTTGTAGCTCATAGGTACGAACCCCATCAGAACCTTTACTTTGTGTAAATTATTTCATCACCACTGCTCTCAAAACGGTGAAAGAAAATATCGCGAGGAAACCGGCGTGTCCTAAAGCCAAAATAAAAATATCTAAGACATGACGTGACATCTATCAACCTGCACTGGACCAGTGTGGTAGATTACGGCCCACTCCCACTCATCGAGAGGAGGCCTGTGTCCCAACAGTGGAAACATTGTAGGCTGGTTATGGTGATGATATAGCGAGAACGCAAGCTCATGTCCACTGACTTCCCTCACTCTCATTTACATCACTATCTACTACACTACAGTACCTAATTATGTGAGTAGAACTTAGACACTAGAACTGTGACAGTTTTACGAGAACTCAATTTCTTATGCCGTACCATAATGGTAGTGAAATAATTATACTAGTCACAATTATAGACTGTACTGACCTGACCCTGGCATAGCTTAAATCAAATAGAAGAGAGTACCCCCAGTACCAGGACGAAGGAATAAGGCCATAGTTTATCATATCAGCTGCAACTGACGGAGCAGTGTCTAAATTAATCATCATCATCATCATCAACCTTTTGTCGTCCCACTGCTGGGCATAGGTCTCCTTTCATACAGAGAAGAATTGAGCGTAAACACCACGCTTGATCAATGCGGGTTGGATTAAAGTATCTAAATAGGCAAACTCATTTAACATTTTAAAGCCGTTAGCCCAAAATGTTGAGTTAAATAAATCATAATTATGCTACACGACTTGTTAACATCTCTTAACACCAAAATGGTCCAATTCCTACAGTTGACAGTTGGGTATTACTTGCGTGGGATAATCCGTTAATAATCTGTCAATTTAGAAGTCATTTAGGTATTTTTGCTGTTGCCTATTTTTAGAATGTAAACATTTTGATGGAGCTCGGACATTGTTGACAACGTCAGTCTCCTGATCTCATCTCAATTTATTTGAGGATGGCGCAATATGCATTTTTCTTCATTCTGAATAATTCTGGAATATTAAATTACTGCGATCCCCAACCCGTCTGCCAAGCGTGGGGATTATGGAAAACCTCCCAATGTAATGGAAACCTTGGGGGAGGCCTCCGTCCAACAGTGGGCCTCTATTGTCTGAAGAAGAAGAAGAATGATTTTTAAGCATATTGTTAATCCATTGCTCCAATGTTTTTTATAATTATAAACTAGTGCTTGACCGCAATCCCGCCTGATGGTAAGCAGTGATGCAATCGTTAATGGTAAAGCGCGCTAGTTTATTAAAAACCTCTTCGCTCAAAAAAACTGAGTGAATAGGAAGGAAGGCGGCTTTTGAGCGATGTGATACAATGTTAAACCCAACAGCACTACCAACAATGCGGCACCAGACGGAGGTTGATCTGGAGACCCTCCACGCCCGATACAACAACATTTAGCACATCGTACCCAGCACACATCGCAACACAACTGCTCAGAGACGTCCTCTATGTACGGCTTTAACAGACATCATGCCGGAACACGACGAATCGCTCGTAACATAATGAATGTTGTTGAACTGTCAAAATGAAACCCATTGCTACTGACAGTGTGTTGCGTAATTACCGTACAGATTAATTGTGGAAGTCAGGTAGGAAGTCGCTCTATGTTTGTACAGACGACAGCATATCAAGCTACTACAATCTGTCAGATTTATTTATCCAATTTTCAACTTTATCTCTGAAGCATTAAGGCTCAAGGTTGATTGGGAAACTCTGACAGTTTCGGGTACATATTCAGCTGCAGCCGGTTAGGCTGACAGCGGTGGCCCAGTGGTGTCGACCGCGACTTACAAGTTGTAGGTGGTAGGTTCGAAACCCCTCCAGGGGCTTTACTTTGTGTAAATTATTTCATCACCACTGCTCTCAAAACGGTGAATGAAAACATCATGAGGAAACCGGCATGTCCTAGAGGCAAGAATTTCGAAGACATGTGACATCTACCAACCCACACTGGGCCCGCGTGGGAGATTACGGCTCACTCCATCCTCATCATTATCATCATCTTAGCGTTTATCCCGGCTGCATCCGCGGCTTTCGCGTTGGAGTCCAGGGTCCGTTTTCTTGCTTAATTTTCTCCATTTCGCGCGATCTTTAGCATCCCGTGGTGTGAGATTGTTGGCACGCATGTCATCTCTTACAACGCCAAGCCAGCACTTCTTTGGTCTACCCCGCTTGTTCCGGCCCGGAAGCGCCGTGGCAAGACATTTGTGACCCACGTAACATGCCGGTTTTCGTAAGACGTGAGAGGAGATTACGGTTCACTCCATTTCACCGAAAGGCGGCCTGTGTCCCAGTAAGTAGTGGGGACATTATAGGCTGAATATTTATGTACCTATGGTTAGACTAAAATCTGACGCTTACGTAGTGGAGAAAAGGTAAGGCACATGATGACGTCTTCTCCAGTAGTTGTCAACTGAGTAGTCACCCTCTAACTAATAGTCTTTCACACAATCTATTCACCGTTTCTTTGGCCTTTTTTACTCTAATAGCCATTTAACAATTAGCACGTTCAAGCCTTTACCGTATTTATTTTGATGATTCTTCAATATTTGTATATATAAAAGTGTATGCCTAAGCTATCAAACCCAAATCAACTGAGCTAGTTAAAAGGCATTTTCGAATAGTTGGTTATGTATATGTGTGTCGTCGAGAGTATCCGGTTCGAAGGACCAAAAGATGTTAGGGTTTTTCACCGTTGACGACACTCCAGAGTTGTGATAGGTAAATGAGTAACACCAAAACAACTAGTATTGAGCCGCACTTGTTTTATTGACACCTGTGGGCCTAGTATGAGTTTTCATTACGAAACTCGATCGTCGACATCGAGCGCGTTAGGCGCTCTCAATGGTTGAGAGTTCTTACAATCTCCAATCGATGCCAATCGATGAGTCAAACGCGCTCGATATCGACGATCGAGTTTCGTAATGAAAACTCATACTAGGCCTACTGACCGCGTGACGGAGGTATAGTTACGACTGAATCATATTAATGTGTTTAAGTTCATTATACAAAATGCATTTTGTTATATGAGCATTATTGGCTCGTACAGGTTAAGTCCTGGATACATTGTGTACAACCTGTGGGTGCTTTGGGGTCCCACCTCCATCTCTGGGACCCAAGTCAACCCCACCTGCCAGACGGTGCACCTGCTGACTCACGAACGGGGCTCTGACGCCGGCTTTCCCTTCGGGTTGAGTGGTCAGACGGCAGTCGCACTCGTAATTAGCCAAACAAGCCAATCAATCATGGAGAGGAAAATAAGAAATGCACATGTCACAGCTAGGGCGCCGCCGCAAAACGGCGCGCAGGAGCCTCGCCCGACTCCTGTGACCTGTGGGCTAGGGCTACCGTGTCAGAGGCGGACACGGCTGAAGAAGCGAGCCCAATCCATGAAAATCCGTTTCGCGTCGTGGAACGTTGGCACGCTAACTGGACGCGCGAGAGAGCTGGCCGAAACTCTCCACAGGCGGAGGGTGGCCGTGGCGTTCCTGCAGGAGACTCGGTGGAAAGGCAGCAGATCCCGGCTTATTGGGAATGGCTACAAGCTGATCTACACGGGTGCACCTAGTGGGAGAAATGGAGTCGCCGTGGTGTTGTCTGACGAGCTCCAGGATGACGTCTTGGAGGTGAATCGCATCAGCGATCGGCTAATGTCGGTGCGGGTGCTTGTCAATGGGGTTATAACCCACTTGATAAGTGCCTACGCTCCACAGGCCGGGTGCGGTGAAGCCGAAAGGACGCTGTTCTGGACCCAGCTCGAAGGATTGCTTTGCGGGATTCCGTTGTCCCAGGGAATCGTTCTGGGAGGTGATTTGAACGGTCATGTGGGTGAGAGGTGTGGCGAGTTTGAGCGTGTTCACGGTGGCTTTGGGTACGGAAGCCGCAACGCGGAAGGAGACAGCATTCTCCGAATGTGTGCGGCTGCGGACCTTGCAATCGTGAACACCTACTTCAAAAAGAAGCCGGAGCACCTTGTCACCTACCGGAGCGGGCGAAGCGCTACCCAGATCGATTTTCTACTAACTAGGAGGCACCACATCGGCAAAGTAGCCAACTGCAAAGTCATACCCGGTGAGAGTCTCACTGCACAACACCGTCTCCTTGTCATGGACCTCTGCGTAAAGGCCCAACGTAGACGTGTAGAGGACTGTCGGCGCCAGATCCGGTGGTGGCTGCTTGATGAAAACAGGTCCCAGGATTTTGCGTCGGTTATTGGCGACAAGTGCGTCGGTACCGACGGAGAACCTGTGCAAGACCACTGGGACAGGATCCAGGCAGCTATTACGGGGGCGGCGCGGGTGGTACTCGGCGTCTCTAAGGGCGGCCGCAAACGTGACAAGGAAACCTGGTGGTGGGACGACACAGTCCAGAGGGAGACTAAGGTGAAGAAAGCCCTCTTCAAAACGTGGCAAGCGACCGGATCTCCTGAAGATCGCGACGCATACAAGGTTGCCAAACGTGCCACCAAAAGAGCTGTAGCCAGAGCCAGACGAGACCACTTGCAACCTCTCTACGAGAAGTTGGAATCGTCTGAGGGGCAAAAGCTCATTTACAAGTTGGCACGTTCCAGGGTCAAAGCGGCACAGGATATATCCAAGTGCCGTTGTGTAAAAGACCCAAATGGCAACCTGCTATGCGAGGACCTCGCGGTGAAGGAGAGATGGCGCTCGTACTTTCACGAGCTGCTGAACAAGCAGCATCAAGAGGTGCAAACACCGAAACTCCCTCCGAACCTTGGACTAGTGCCTCTGATAACGCCTGAGGAAGTCCAAACGGCTCTTCGTCGTATGGGGAATCGGAAAGCTGTCGGAGCTGACGGAGTCCCCATTGAGGCCTGGAAGGCGATGGGTCCTCGCGGTGTGGGCATGCTAACTAACTTTTTCAATCGCGTGCTCCTGACCGGCAAAATCCCGAGCCAATGGAGGCTGAGTATAATTACTCCAGTCTTTAAAGGCAAGGGCTCGGTTCAGGAGTGTGGCAACTATCGCGGTATCAAGGTCATGTCCCACACCATGAAAATCTTTGAGAGGATCGTAGACTCCCGAATCCGGCAGGAGTGTGCTGTCTCGGAGTGTCAATATGGGTTTCGGCCAGGGTACGGAACCATGGACCCTATCTTCGCACTAAGGATCGCCATGGAGAGATACAGATCGAAGAGCACGCCTCTGCATATGCTCTTTCTAGATATGCAGAAGGCCTTCGACTGTGTCCCTCGAGGGGTGATCTGGTGGGCACTGAGGTCCAAAGGGGTACCTGAAGCCTATGTCGACATAATTCGAGACATGTACCTCAATTCCGATTCCGTTGTCAGGACCGCTGTTGGCGACACTAAACCCTTCCCCATCACCGTCGGAGTCCACCAGGGATCCGTCCTTAGTCCGTTTCTGTTCAGCGTGATATTAGACGTTTTGTCGGCCAGTATCAAGGACTCACATGAGCAGCCTCCCTGGCTACTCATGTATGCTGACGATATCGCGCTGGCGGACGCGGACAGGGAACGGTTGGTGCGGCGTGTGAATGCGTGGAAGGACTCGCTTGAGAACGGAGGTCTGAAACTCAACGTGTCGAAGACCGTATACTTGGCCAGCAACACGACAGACCCCATGTCTGTGCGCATAGGCGGAGACATGGTCGAGCGCACGGACCAGTTTAAATACTTGGGGTCTGTGCTTCACGCGTCCGGCGACATTGATTGCGACGTCAAGGCACGTATTTCCGCAGCTTGGGCGAAATGGCGTGAGGTGACAGGTGTCATTTGTGACCCCAAAATGCCGGTTAAGCTTAAGGGGCAGGTCTATAAAACCATCATTAGACCTGTTCTCCTGTATGGCAGTGAGGCGTGGCCTGTGCTTGAGCGACACAAGCAGGAGCTGCGTGTCACGGAGATGAATATGCTGCGGTGGATGTGTGGAGTTACGCGGAAAGACCGCATCAGGAACTCCCGCATCCGGGGCAGCCTTCGTGTCCGTGACATTGCGGACAAACTGCAGGAGGGTCGCCTACGCTGGTACGGCCACGTCTTACGCAAACCGGCATGTTACGTGGGTAACAAATGTCTTGCCATGGCGCCTCCGCCGGGCCGGAACAAGCGGGGTAGACCAAAGAAGTGCTGGCTTGACGTTGTAAGAGATGACATGCGTGCCAACAAGCTCTTACCACAGGACGCTAAAGATCGTGCGAAATGGAGGAGAATGTGCAGGAAAGCGGACCCCGGGCTCCAACGCGAAAGCCGCGGATGCAACCGGGATAAACGCTGAGATGATGATGATGACATTGTGTACAACCTGTATGTTCTGGGGGCGTGGGCTGTGTGCACACAAAACATACACGTGCCGAATAAATTAACTCCTTCTTCTGTTTTTAGGCAGGCGGCTAAAAGTGTTTAAAAAACTACAATAACAATGTAGTGTTAGTATCACGATTACTTATAATAATAATTAGCACTTTATGTCGCGGCAAGTGTTAATTAAGCCGAAGAGGAAATCTGTAGCATTCGTGACCACATCGCTACAGAAGTCAGACCATATCTAAAGACGCGTGTACAGGTTAAAATACTTGAAAATATCAAAATAGATCCCTTTGTGAATGGAATACCATATACTTCGAGTGACTGGAACTTGGCAAAATGTTCTCAAGGTGAAATGTCGGTGGCGTGTGCCTATTATCGGTTTTTGATTAATGTTAGTGTTTGGTATAAGTACTACTGTTCAGGTTAGTAAATTTCCTTATTTATACATGTATTGGGCATAGCATAATCACTGATTATTTACTTATATATACTTTAATGTACACCGAAAACATAATATATGTACATGGATTAAAATACAGGCAACCAAAGAATGGACAGAGATTCTCCTGAACCAAAAATAGGACTGTCGTTGGTGCAAATATTATAAATACAATACACTTAAATAGATACGCAGATACATACATACCCAAAGATATACATACATAAATAAATACATAGATACTGAACATAACAAGTAAGCAGACTGATCAGACAAAAGTGTTCCTTCACAAGGCTCTTGAATTCCTGCAACGAGGCGACGGCGCGCGTTTTATTTCAATTGGCAGTCTGGGGGACAACCGCGCTTAACAAAGACAGTACTTAGAAGTTAAACTCTTGTTCGTATCTAATCCAGTTAAAGTTTTGGTTTAGTTTCGATCACATTTCTAATCGCGCTAAAGTTTTAACTAAAATCTAATCTAAAACTAAAATCAATGTATGAATGATACAATTCGTCAGATACAATAATTAAAACTAAATAAATTATAAGTAAATCCAATCGTTTAGCCGAAATTTTGTCAAATAGCACGGAAAAGTTAGCCCTGTTTCAACTTTTTCCTTTGACAGCGGTTACGTTCGAATTGTGATTGCCAGATGGTTAAACCATCTTGCAAACGGCGCGATCTAAAGTTTTGATTTGGTTGCGATGCTATTCTATTCTGGTTGTATTATTTTAGCGCGATTGCCCCCTGATTATACAATATAATATTTTAACTTTCTCATTGGACCTTTAGGTCACAGGCCTACGCGGTAGTGAGGACAGAGCTCCGGCGGGATCTTATGACGACATGGAGAGTGAGATTGTTGCAACCTAGTGCTGGGCACGCCACAATAGCGGTGGTAAGTGCCCTCTATGAGAAGTGGCTAAAGAGGCGCTATGGCGCCCTCACCTTCCGCCTGACGCAGGTCCTCATCGAACTTGGCTGTTTCGGAAGGTTTCTGTTCCGGATAAGGCTGGAGGAATCGCCAGGACGTCACCATTGTAGGGATCACCCTGAGGACAAGGTGGACCATACGGTAGATGTCTACCCGGCTTGAGTGGAGCACCGCCGTGTCCTCGTTGCGGCGATGGCCCTGGTCCAGGCCATGTTCCGGAGCGAGAGTGCATACCAAGCTGTCATCTCCTTCTGCGAAGCAGTGATGCTGTCAAAGGAGGTGACGGAGCATTATTATTATGCGGGAGGGCGCTGAGATACCCGCTCCCTCACGCGCAATAATAACTAAGAAGGAAATGCATGATTTAATTCTCCCATCTCCGTTTCACCATCGGACGACCCGTCGTACGGCGAGTTTCCACCCTTACGTTGTTCACACCACAGCGATCCGAACGAAGCGTTTCGCCTCGTCTTTTATACCACGCACATCGAGGGGCTGGAACAATTTGCCAGCGGCGGTGTTTCCGATGGACGACAATTTAAGTGTCTTCAAGGGTAGAGTGAATATGCCCTTAATATACTAGCGCGCTTTACCATCAACGATTGCATCACTGCTTACCATCAGGTAGGCCATTAGTAGTTTATAATTTATAAAAAAAAAACTAGCTGTGCCCCACGGTTTCACCCGCGTAAGCTTCGAACCGAAAGAGCTCAGGTGATATAAAATAAGCGCCTGTTAAAATAATGGGAGCAATATGTACGTCCGTACGTACGGGTTGTTTTATAGCCTATGTCCTTTCTCAGACTCTAGACTATCTGGTAAATTTCATTACAATCGGTTCAGTAGTTTTGGCGTGAAAGATACAGACAGACAGAGATACTTTCGCATTTATAATATTAGTGTGGATAAAATAAAATATAACTATTGCTTTGTTATGAAATCCATAAAATGACGTCACTTTTTTCTATAATAAGTACACTTATTATATTTTTTCTACATTTTATGGGGACCGTATCTGAAACCAAGAATACACATAATAATTATTACACTCTCATGTATGAAACATTTAAAATCACTATAATAAGGGTTGAACACCAGCCTCTCAAATATGAGTGTGCGGGTTCGATTCCCGGTCAGGCAAGTAACAATGTAACTTTTCTAAGTATATCTTGAACTAGGGTTGTAACGGAGGCTTGTTAGCGGAGGCGGAGGCGGATGCGGAGGCGACGAGTCTCACCTCCGCGGATGCGGAGGTTAACGGAGGCGGAGGCGGAGGTGAAAGTACATATAGAAAAAAATTTAATTTATGGTTAATTAAAACAAAATGTTTATTTTAAATACGTACATTAATAGTAGTATACTTGGTAAAAAAAAAATTACCTCCTTGTAATGAAAATTAAGGAGAAACAAATTGTGTTTGCCGCATTCCCGCCTCGCACTAGTTGATTCTTGACCCTTTCGGGCTCAAACGCGGCCGGACGGTTGTCGAGCGTCGCAGCTTGCGCGTTATTTATTTTATAAATACGTAAATAAACCTCCGTTATAACTCCGCATAAAATTGTGCGGAGGCGGAGGCGGAAGCGAAGATACGATTTCTTGCGGAACTTCCGCAGTAACGGAGGCGGAGGCGAAGCTCCGTTACAACCCTATCTTGAACACCAATGACTGATTACAAGGTGAAGGAAAACATCTTGAGGAAACCTGGACTATCGCCAACCCGCATTGAGCAAGCGTGGTGATTATCTCAATACTTCTCTGTATGAGAGGACACCTGTGCCCAGCAGTGGGACGATATAAAGGTTGATGATGAAGGGTTGAGCTTGTATTGGTGGCTAAGTAATAATATCCGCACAGACCTATTGATAAGGTTAAGTTTCACTTGCCGCGGCTGAGCCGTGGATTGGTGACCATCTTCACATACCAAGACCCCTCTGGTACTAGAACACATCTTAAATTCAAATTAATACATTACAAACATCACACATCAATAAAGGGTGTATCTGACATCGACGCACAAACGAGTACCTACCATGGATCCAGTACATGATTCTGAACCCCCCAGTAGTGGAATTTTTCGTCGGCTTTTTCCTCATTAAGAAAAAAGCATTTTTTCCTCTTTAGACCATTCATAATTGCTATACTTTTATAACCCAATAAGATTTTAAAGTACAAATTAATTAATTCGCTAATTACACAAAAAAGCACAATGTGAACAAAACTCGAAAAACAATCTTATCAGCTGATTTAATACAGTTCACATCAGGGATCAACGTCATACCTACAAAACTGCACGGCGGCACGCTTGCAACGTTCAAAGACCGAGCCGACATTTATTTTTAAACACTGTGAAGTCTGTAAGCGCTCATTAACGACAAAAATGACTATCATAATTTTATTAGTGGCATGCGGTCTAGCCTTTTCTCGAAATTTGCGTTACGATGTCAGATACACCCTGTATATTATAAATACAACATTAACATACACATTACACAAATCAAATTGAAATTCATATTAAATTCTCAAGGCATATAAATCACTAGCTGCGCCTTTCGGTATCACCCGCGTAGGTTTCGATATGTTTTTTTTTATATACTCCGCTCCTATTGGTCGCAGCGTAATGTTATATAACTTAAAGCCTTCCTGGATTAATTAGCTATCCAACCGAAAAAGAATTTTTTAAATCGGACTAGTAGTTCCTGAGAAAAACAAATAAACACACTCTTCAGCTTCATAAGCAATTTTCAAAATCTTTATTTCGGATTTGTCCATATATCTCCCAAAAATAGCGAATTTTAACAACTCCCGCGCATTCTCGCACACACAAACGATTTTCCATAATGCCACATAAAGTATGGTGAATGAATTCAGTTCCATTATGTGATGGAAGCCGTGCGTCGAAGCATTGGAGCACATTCTATTGTTAATTGGCTTATATATTCAGGAGTGCCGGATGAGTTGTTCATTTTGGACGAGACTCCCGTACACTGGGACGACATGACCACTTCTGAGAAGGGGGGTAAGTCCAATCTTCCTCTTCTTTTTCAACAATCTTTTTCTCTGTTTAGTTAAGATTATAAGAGAAAGTGATTTCCACGAAAGCGATATATGAAAGCCAGCCGCCCAGCTCCCTAATTGCGTAACACACGTGTTGCCATGACGGCGTTGTTTAGCGACCACAGCGATTAGTGACTGAATGTACGTTTAAATATTTTTTTTTAATAATTATAAAGTAGTGCTTGACTGCAATCCCGCCTGATGGTAAGCAGTTATTTATTTATTTATACTTTCGCACAAAGAAAATGTACAGAGGCGGACTTGATGCCTTAGGCATTCTCTACCAGTCAACCTCGGGTGGTGAAGAGACTAGATGGCAGGTGCTTTAGTTACAGAAACAATGAACAGGAAAAGAAAAACTCTTAACACTATATAAACAAATACTTAAATAAGCTATATACATATACAAACTATTACTGTATATATACTTATAATATATACAAAAATAAAACTTGTGAAAGAGGTGTTGAGATGACCCTACCCTAACTATTCGCAAAATAACTCTGCAATCCGACTAGTCGCCATCCTGATATCAAGAGGAAGCGCATTCCACAAAAGAATTGACTGAATATGAAATGAAGAGTGAACAAAGTCAGAGGTATGAGAAGGACAGAGTAAGAGAAGATTATTAGAAGAACGCAGATTCTTGCTGTGTGAAGAACACAAATATTGGAAGTGATTCGTAAAATAAGAAGGAGGAGTGGGCGAATTAAGAAGGGAGAAAAGCGTGGTCAAGGCTCGCAAATCTCTTCTTTGGCGAAAGGGCATCCATTTCAGTTCAGACCTGTAGCTGGATACATGGTCATATTTCCTCAGATTGAATATAAACCGGATACCACTATTGAGCAATCTGTCAAGCTTATCCAGCAAAACTGAATTCAGGTCAAAGTAGCACACGTCACCATAATCGATTATGGGGAAAATCAAAGTCTGCACAAGCATGGTTTTCGTTTTAGCGGGTAAGAAGTTATCCTAATCGTTGATGGTAAAGCGCACTAATTTATTAAGCCTATTCACTTAAAAGACTTAGGAATAGGAAAGATGACGGCAGTTGAGCGAGGTGATGCAATGTTAAACCCAAGACCAACACGACCAAACTGTGCTGTGCTAGAGGAAGATTGATCTGGAGACTCTCCACGACCGAACTTCTGACACAACAACATTTGGCGCATCGTACCCGCCACACAACGCAACACAACTGCTCAGACCCGTCCTCCGTATGGCTTCACCAGAAATCATGCTTTAACACGACGAATCGCTTGGCGGCAAGACTTTGTCTGGTGGGTGGTAACTTCTGCCGGCAGCCGATGCTATGGCCTACCACCGAGGAGAAATAGTCGTTAACCACGTCGCTAATCGCTAATTAATCGATCTACTTTAACCATTATTTATGAATAGATAGAGGATTATGAGTACTTTGATTTGAAGAGTTGATAAACCAGAAATCTTATATCGTTATTTGGTAAAATTTAATACAATAGAAAGCTGTTATTCAAACTAGAAACAAAAACAGTCTATGGACATATAGAAAGATCCGTGTAGCTCACATGCCAGCACAGTTCCATCTGCATTCATCGTACAAAATACTTAAATCATTGATGATTAATCAGTGATGATTACCACAATAGTAATAATTGACTTTCATTCCACAGCTAAGGAGTCAGATCTCATGCATGACGTCGTCATCGAAGCAAGTGTAGAAGAGAATGGAGAAATCAAGAACCGAAATGCCGATCAGGAAAAGAAGATGCGCCCGGTATGCACGAGCTGCCTCAAGGCGCTATTCGTCGTCTTAGGGGTAATCGCAGTGGTTAGTGATATTATTTTCCTTTTTTAATAAAATAAAAGTTTCTTATTATGTACTTCCAAAATTGACGATAGACTTACAAGAAGAACTGGTCCTTAGCAGCGTTGAACAAAGAGCAGTGAGGGAGGAGAGACCTTTGCCCTGCAGGCTAATAATAGTTACCAGACATGTGCCCTAAGAGGCGTTCATAGAAGGAGCTCCGGAACTCCTCAAAAGACCAATCCGGATTGGTCTTTTGAGAGGTAACGATGACATGTACAGATGGTGAATGCCGGCCGGTGTGTGGTTTGAGATAAAAGGCCTTTAGAAGATTTTTTTCTATAAATTCTAAAATAGCGCTTGACCACAGTCTAGCCTGATGGTAAACAGTGATGTAATCGTATAGCCTTGAATACACTTAAATTGTAGTCCGACGGAAACACCGCCGCTGACAAATTGTTGCAGTCCCTCGATGTATGCGGTATAAAAGAAGAGGATTCTCCCTGAAAACAAAAGAAAAGGCTAATTAATAATAGTTCAAAAATTCAGGGTTTTCGATAACCATGGTAATATTAACAATAATCAATAAATTACTCTAAGCTCTATTCGGCAAGAAACGCCATGTCCTGGCCTCTCGTAGATAGGTATGATGCTTTTTATAATAAGGGCCGAATTTCAATAGATAGCTATTTAAAAAAAATCTCAATTATATTTTACTAATCCATACTAATATTATAAATGCGAAAGTAACTCTGTCTGTCTGTCTGTTAAGCTTTCCCGCTTAAACCTCTCAACCGATTTTGATGAAATTTGGCACAAACAATCTTTAGGCCCTGAGAAAGAACATAGGCTACCTTTTATCCCGGAAAAATTTGATGTTCCCGAGGGAAATCTGAAAGCTCGATATAACCGAACTCCACGCGAAGCCGCGGGGGGAAAGCTAGTAAAAAATAAAATAGATATTGTACGGAAGAACTGTAACCAAATTAAAATTAAGTATTCCTCTAATAAAATTATACAGGTTAAGTGAAGAAGCGGGGTAATTGTGTAACATGCAAAATGCAGCCACATTTGGGCTGGTGCTGCTAAGTGTCACCTGGCCACTTTGGATTCAATAGAGAGGCGTGCGAAGAGGCTGATTGGTGAACCTGATTTAACTCGAGATGGTCTCCAAAGCCTAGAGCACAGGCGTAGAGTAGCCAGCCTTTGGGTGTTCTATAGGATGCATTTTGGGGAGTGTGCGAGGGAATTGCATGATTTAATTCCCCCATCTCCGTTCCACGGACGACTCGTCGTACGGCGAGTTTCCACCCCTACGTTGTTAACACCACTACGATCCGGACGAAGCGTTTCGCCTCCTCCTTTATACCGCGTACATCGAGGGACTGGAGCAATTTGCCAGCAGCGGTGTTTACGTCGGACTACAATTTGAGTGTCTTCAAGGCTAGAGTTAATAGGCTCTTAATATACTAGTGCGCTTACCCATCAACGATTGCGTCACTGCTTACCATCAGGCGGGATTGCGGTCAAGCGCTAGTTTATAATTTATAAAAAAAAAGTTAACTGTTGGTCTAGCCGTGGTTAAGAGGAATCTCGAAGTAGGGTAGCCTTTCGGTATTCTATCGAATCCATTTTGGAGAGTTCGCTAGCTGATAGCCTCCGTGGCGTAGCAGTAGCGAATGCGGCCACTGTGCGAGGTGCGGGTTCAATCTCCGCGCAGTGCTAATAATTGTATGCATGAATATGAATATTTGCATTGGTCTGGTCGTGCCTCGGAAAGGACGTTAAGCCGTTGGTCCCCGTTGCCATACGAACATCTAATATTCGTTACGGGTTGTTCGAGCCCTCAAAAGTCCAACAATTGGTCTAACTGCAATGCTTCGATATCGCCTTCGGGTTGTGGAGGTCAGACGGCAGTCGCTTCACCGAAAATTATCGACGTTTAGCCAAATCAGCAGTTAAACTGGTAAAGCGGACCTCAGACTCCAAAGCTGTAAAAGCCTTAGATGCGACTGGGATTAACGCTGAGATGATGATGATGACATTTTGGAGAGTTCGCGTGGAAATTTTATGACTTACATTTTTGACACATGGTTGACACCGCTGGAGTCTGGACGAAGCATTTCGACTCGTCTTTTATACCACGTACAACGAAGGACTGGAACAATTTGCCTGCGACAGTCTTCCCGCCTGATTACAATTTAAGTGTATTAGTGTCTTCAAGGCTAGAGTGAATTCTCATAAAACAAGCAAGTCGCTTTCATACGACGACAGCACATCAAGCTACTACAATCTGCCAAATATATATTTATCAGATTTTCAACTTTATCGCCAAAGCATTACGGCTCAAGGATGATTGAGAATATTTGACAGTTTCAAGTAGCTTGACCTGCTGTCGTCCATACATATCATTACCGCATTTAATCATTTCCAATGTCCATCCACACAATTTATTTGTCACTCGGTGGCACTTTCAGACCTCACATGTCATCATTATCATCATCATCAACCTTTTTTTTCATCCCACTGCTGGGTACAAATCTCCTCTCATACAGAGAAGGATTGAGCGTAATCATCACGCTTGCTCAATGCGGGTTGGCGATTTCAGCCTTAGGTACAGTCCAGGTTTCCTCAAGACGTTTTCCTTCACCTTCAGTCATTGGTGTCCAAGATACCTATACTTAGAAAGTACATATAACTTTAGAAAAGTTACATTGGTACTTCATGTGTCATACATACTTAACTTTTATTCTTTCCATTCGGAATTTAAGCTCGCAATACTCCTACAGTATTTTCTCAACGATGCGTTTTACGCATTCCGTGAACGCCTGGCTGCATGGCTGCACAACTTTATTTGATAAAATGGCTTCCTGATTGCATCATCACACTCAGGCGTCTGTTTTAAAGTAGCAATACAAATACATTATTATATTTATTATAGCATCCGTTCCGAAATGACTTTCTTCGAACAGGTTATAAATTATACTAAGTATATCATGATACTCTTTGTAAAATATTTCAATCAGTTGCATCTGGTTAGAAAGGACGGCAACCCCATCATAGGAAAGACAATGATGATGCAGGGGAATTGCCTAGCACACTATTTAATTTTTTAATTTAAAATTTCAACAACATAATTGCATTACATATTTACGTTCTTGAGCAGACACATTTTTCAAACATATAGAGTTATGGATTAGCAACATCAAGGCATATATGGTAGAGCGTATGAATGTTGCACTACAATCCCAGCCACCGTAGGAGCGGGCCTGCGGGCGGTGAGCAGTGGGCAGCTCGTCGCCCGGTAAGAACCAGGCCCGAGTCGACGACGCGTTGTGTTTCACGCGCGCCTCAAAGAGATGTCAGCACATAGTGACGGGGTCCACGAAAACGGATGCCTCCTGGGTCAAGGTTGCGAGTTGGTTAAATAAGAAACCGTGGCCCTGGCCGTCGCACAGGCAAATGAAGAAACACGGGTGGGTTTTAGTAAGTAAAAGTCTGACACGCCCTGCCGCTCCGCCCAGAGCGGGAGATGTCATTTGATGATTTCCCATCCCAACAAAAAAAAAGGCAGCTTCCGAATGGGGCAAAGCCAATTTTGTGGCAATCAAAGCCGCCAAAATACAGGCATGTCTATATTCACCGTCAAAGGGAGCACGTTCACCTTGGCCATTACCAATCCTTGGAGTGCACCGACTGCCTTCAGCTTTTCGGAGTTGCGATTTCCTCAAACCTAAACTTTGGACAATGCATTGAGTCCAAAGCCAAGGTGGCTACCAGGAAACTTGACATTACTACAAAGGGCTAAGTTACTTCATTCCAGGACAGCTTCTAATATTGTACAAAGCTCAGCTTGCCGAAGGTGGTTTGTGGATAGGAGACAATCTTTGCTTACCGAAACACCGCCATGTCTCTGAAAGAACATAAAGCCGTTGGTCCCGCCGTTCGTAGAGCTCTAACAGTCATTACGGGTCGTCAGAATCACGAAAGTCAGGCAACCATTCTTACCAAGGGCTAATATGGTACCTCGTGGGTAATAAGGAGTAATAGGAATAACTGGACTGTAGAGGTCAGATAGGTTCTACTTCTTCTTCTTCTTCTCAGCCTATAAACGTCCACTACTGGACAAAGGCCTCTCCCAAGGCTTTCATTCCATTGGGGGGATTTCCATAATCCCCACGCTTGGCAGGCGGGGGATCGCAATAATTTGATATTCCACAAGAGAAGAGCTGCTGCCCGCTTCCTTAGTGAGAGTTCCCTTAGTCGCCTCTTACTGTCGTAAAAGGATGAGGAGTTAGGGATGGTACTATTCTAGGTCCGATACCACACGGGACCAAATAGATTACTCTATGCAAAATACTGATTTTTAACTGAATTCGATTAGTCTGGAAGCCGATCTCGATATAGTGGAAAAAGGCTATACCTAGATGATGTAATAGATTAAAATCAGGATTTGATTTGAAACATTGTTATTTTTCGTCAACCTTTAAATTTATGAAAATTGATAAACAGGCCTGGAATTTTGTGTATTCTTATAGAAAGATAGTTATGTTATAAATTCAGTCTCCGTGGCATAGCGGTAGCGACCGCGGCCGCTGCGCAAGGAAGACGCGGGTTCGATCCCCGCACAGTGAAAATATTTGTATGCATGAATATAAATATTTGCACTGGTCTGGTCGTGCCTCAGAAATCAAGTTAAGTCGTTCGTCCTGGTTGCCGTACGAACATCTAATGACAGTCGTTAATGCTTCGAGATCGCCTTCGGGTTGCGGAGGTCAGACGGCAGTCGCATTACGGAAAATATCGAAGTTTAGTAAATCAAAAGTTAGGTCCGTATTACAGAACGTCACTCAAACTCAAGCTCTACTTAAGTCTCGTTTCAAGCCTTTTGATTGGTTGAAACTAGTTTTAAGTAATGCTTAAGCACAGATCAATGCTTGAGTAACGTTCTGTAATACGGACCTTAGACTGGTAAAGCGGACCCCAGACTCCAAAGCTGAAAAAGCTTTGGATGCGACTGGGATTGACGTTGAGATGATGATGATGAGTTATGTTATAAATATGTTTGATGATCACAGAATCGACAAAAATAGGTGATGTTGACAAAGATTCTCATTACATTATACATATTTGTTTACAGATAGCAGCAGTAACCCTAATAATCCTGGCAGTGCTGACTTCAATAGCCACGAAGGCATATGATGCGGAGCAGTCCAGCAGGATGGTGGCCATGGTACTGCTGGCTGTGTCAGCAGCCGCTACCATATGTGTCATCATCTATGGCGAAGTCGCGGTCTTCAAGAACCAATCGAGACCTATCCAAGTTGTAAGTTCATTTTGAATTAATAACTCCCTTTTTTGAACATGGGAAAGCATTTTTTTCTCGCCTGAGTTTTTTTTGTCGCCGCAGTGATGTAATGGTAAAGCGCGCTAGTTTAATAGGCCAATTCACATAAAAAAACTTAGTGAATAGGAAAGAAGACTGCAGTTAGGTGATGCAATGTTAATCCCAACAATACGACCAACGATGTCGTTACGCCAGAGGGAGATTGATCTGGATACCCTCCACTACCAAAGTACCGACACAATAACATTTGGCGCATCGTACCCGTCACTCTTCGCAACACAAATGCTCAGACCCGTCGTCCGTACGGCTTCACCAGATATCATGACGGAACACGACGAATTGCTTCGTGACAAGACTTTCATCATCATCCCAGCGCCAATCCCAGTCGCATCCGAAGCCTTTTCAGCTTTGGAGTCTGGGGTCCGCTTACCAGTCCAACTGCTGATATGGCTAAACTTCGACATTTTCCGTGAAGCGACTGCCGTCTGACCTCCACAACCCGAAGGCGACATCGAAGCATTGCAGTTAGACCAATTGTTGGACTTTTGAGGGCTCCAACAGCCCGTAACGACTGCCACTAGATGTTCGTATGGCAACCGGGACCAACGGCTTAACGTGCTTTCCGAGGCACGACCAGACCAGTACAAATATTCATATTCATGCATACAAATACTTGCACTGTGCGGGGATCGAACCCGCGCCACCTTGCGCAGCGGCCGCGTCCGCTACCGCTACGCCACGGAGGCTGTCAATAGAACGTAATATCTTGTCTTATTCTTAATGAAATAGGTACTAAGATAAAATGCATTGGACTTAAAATTGTGTAACACATTATCAATAGAAATGAGTTTTATTTTGACTCTACAATAACATTCATTGCGCTATTTACGATATTGTGCAAACACATTTATTGATCATAAGGAGCAATGGATTAGCAATATGCTTCGTGACAAGACTTTATCCACCTTGGATATGTGCTCGATGTCCACCATATACCACCTAGGCGTTACTATTAGGTGTGTCAGGCTTTCGCTAGCTAAAACCCACCCGTGTTCCTATACTCGCCTGTGCGCCAGGGATCAAGGTATCTTTTTCAAACATCCCGCGGTCCTGGCAGAATCAGTAACACCCTCATTATGTCGGTTTCGAAATGTTGCTTAAATTTTATATACATACTTAAGTCTTGCAGTAACATCTTGACCACAGTTGGCGACTTATCTGTGTCTCCGACATATAAACGTAATGAGATCTATGTATGTTTGGCGATGTAGTCTATACAATATAATTTTTTATCCGGATATCCCCACGTGATCAAAACTTACAAGGGTGAAAGCGCGGGGCGCAGCCTGTAGATATAGTACCTATCTGGCGTAAGAATAATAATATATAGATAATATATGCGTAAGAATCATCATCATCATCTTTAAGAATGTGTAACTTTAAAGTCATGTTTGAGCTGCTAAAACTTGCTTATAAACTAGAGATTTAATAGAACCTTTTTTCAAAAATTAAAATAGAACTAGAGTAAATTTTAAAGAATTTTAAGATTTAACATTCGAATATAAACTCTATACAAACCAAGAAACGTTACAATTATAGTATAGTAGACACAAAATATTTAATGGGATTTCACCATTCAATAAATAAAAACTTTTTCGTATTATATCGTCGTTCAATAAATAAAAAATAACTAATTTCGGAAGTCGGTGTCAAAAATAAATATACAAAACCAAAGACACCGACTTCCGAAATTAGTTATTTTTCCCTTTGTAGTGGTTTTTGGAAGTCGGTTGTTTTTATGGGAAAAAGTTTTTATTTTACACTTTTTGGTTGTTAAAAGTACTATGTATTCAGTTGCATCCGGTCAGACTGGAAGCTGACGCAAATATAGTTGGGAAAGGACATAATTTTGTTTACTTTAATTTTTACCCGTAATTTTGAAGAATTCCCTCAACTGCCTATGGTCTTCATCATCAAATTTACTGCAGACCATTATTTTAACCCAATGGGTGCAAAGGTCTCATCAATATAAATGAATTGAGTCTAAATACAAGTTTCCTGAACTGACCTTTGTCATCATCATCAGCACCCTAATGACAGTCACCACCCATCTAGGTGTAAGGTTCTTGTCAATACAAATTATTCAAGCACAAACACAAGGTAGCTGCTGTGAATTGTTGAGGAGTTCCTTCGACTGTCTCCCGGCTCCATCATCACATCTACTCCAGACCTTTATTAAATTGTAGTGCTTTAAAATACTTAATGAAAATGCTAAGAAATGCACTAGTCGCCCCTGCAATTTTTGAAAGTTTCCCTTGTTTTCTCTGGTCTTCCACCACCAAACCCTGATATTCATCATGGGACCACCTTGGCAACCTCTTCTTTCCAACAGAAAATGAATTATCAAAATCGGTTCATAAACGACGAAGTTATGCGCGAACAAACACAGAAAAAAAAAGAAATCATACAATATGTAAAGAAAACCCTGTCCGACCCATAAGGATAATAAAGGTTAGGTAAACACTTGACCAAATATAATATAAAATTTTACATAATCATCATAGTAACAATACTAATAAATTTTGAAATAATCCTTTTTTCCCGGGAATTAATTCCAATGTCCCCGAAATTTGATAATTTTTAAAAAAGTGACAACACCGGTATTATTATAAGCGAATAGCGACGCGACCACGTCACAGGTGCCGCGTGCCCTGCCCCCCGCCGCCCGCGGAAGGGGTTGCGTACCGTACATGTATTAAGTTACCTCTTTTTGCGAAACAATATTTATTTTTTTAGGGGGATTTTTTTTTAAAGTTTAGCCTGTCTTTGTGGGCATTAGTAGAATCAGTTATCGATACCTAACAATACCTTCACGGATCGGACAGGGTTTTCTTTACATATTGTATACGGTCGAATTGAGTAACCTCCTCCTTTATGAAGTCGGTTAAAAAACAACCAAAACCCAAATTACGACACACCATTACTATCAATTGGCATCATTTTGAAGAATATTGCTCCACTTATTCTAAAAATTTATTTACTTCACAACGTAAACAACGCAATGAATCTTATCTATTGAACTGTCAAAATAAAACCCATTGCTACTGATAGTGTGTTACGCAATTCAACGTGTGCAACGCAGGAGCTGCGTGTCACGGAGATGAATATGCTGCGGTGGATGTGTGGAGTTACGCGGAAAGACCACATCAGGAACTCCCGCATCCGGGGCAGCCTTCGTGTCCGTGACATTGCAGATAAACTGCAGGAGGGTCGCCTACGCTGGTACGGCCACGTCTTACGCAAACCGGCATGTTACGTGGGTAACAAATGTCTTGCCATGGCGCCTCCACCGGGCCGGAACAAGCGGGGTAGACCAAAGAAGTGCTGGCTTGACGTTGTAAGAGATGACATGCGTGCCAACAAGCTCTTACCACAGGATGCTAAAGATCGTGCGAAATGGAGGAGAATGTGCAGGAAAGCGGACCCCGGGTTCCAACGCGAAAGCCGCGGATGCAACCGGGATAAACGCTGAGATGATGATGATGATGAGTGTGTTACGCAATTACCCTTCTGAATTTCCCACAAATATGTCACCAAACAAATTTAAAGCATTTTCAATAAAAAACCCCCTCAAAATCAATTAAAGTCGTTATTACATTAGGTGTTCTCTGTGGGATCGTAGGTAATAAAAAAGATTTTATGTATTTTTTATAACTTCATTCTGATAGAGTATCAGCGTTAGAACAATACCTTATACGGTTTTATACAATGAGTCGTAAATGTTTAACAATTACATTTATTAATCTTTTTTTTTTCTCGTGGTTGGAATATTACGTAGTGTTAGTACATACCTAGTATAAATCGAAGATACATTTCACATTTTTTTTCATAAATTAAAAACTAGTGCTTCACCGCAATCCCGCCTGATGGTAAGCAATGATGCAATCGTTGATGTTAAAGCGCGCTAGTTTATTAAGAGCCTATTTACTCTAGCCTTGAAGACAGTCAAATTGTAATCCGACGGAAACACCGCCGCTGACAAATTGCTCGAAGTACGTGGTATAAAAGAGGAAACGAAACGCTTCATCCGGATCGTAATGATGTTAAAAACGTAAGGGTGGAAACTCGCCGTACGACGGGTTGTCTGATGATGGAACGGAAATGGGGAAATTAAATCATGCAATCACATCAACAAGGGACGGGAACAATTTGCCAGCGACGGTGCTTCCGTCTGACTACAATTTACGTGTTTACTTCAAGGCTAGAGTGAATAGACTCTTGATAAACTAGCGCGCGTTACCATCAACGATTGCATCATTGCTTGTGCAGGCGGGAATGCGATTAAGCATTAATTTATAAAAAAAAAAAAACTCCACGTACTTGGAAAAAGCCTAGCCTTATTCCAAGTACGTAGAGTTTTTTTTTATGATTATGAAGATTCCACAAGTGCTTCAAAGACATGTCAAAGCACAAAGGGACGATGTCCGCTAGGGCCGATGCCTACCAGGACCACAGGCTGTTCGAGAGTCATACCGTGGCCCCTGGCCCTGACAAATAATGAAACACGACTGGGTTTTAGTCAGTAAAAATCTGACATGACCCTCCCGCTTTCCCCGAAAAAAATTAGTTCCTCCCGGGAAGTAATTTTATGATTTCCCTGCCAAAAAAAGTAATGAAAGCTTTGTGATTGATATTAAAAATTACTGTATGAAAGCAGCAAAGATTTATCAGTAAGATTAATAGCACCGTTGTATTCAGACCACGACAGTCTTACCTACCAATTTAAATCGCATTAAGTATCTTCGAGCGGGAACGATCATTTATGCTCAAAAGTGAAAATCACATCAATCAGTATCAAGCGACATGGACGGAAAAAAAGACCTAACTAGTTACCATTATTCATGGGCGTACCCAGGGTGGGCAGGGGGCCAACTGCCCTCTCCTGGAAATCTCAAATACCAAAGTATAAACCGGGACATAAACAGGTTTATTTGCGTCTATTTGCCCTATATACTACACTACAAGAATAAGCGGACCAATATTTGCCGGTTTGTTTGAGCCTAGCTTTCCCTCCTACTCTAAACAGGCCAATACTTAGCCTGAAAGTGGTAATTAAAATGCTAAGCAGGATTTCAACAAAGTCTCGCGAGGAAATAGCGTGCCATAAGCTACAAGTTACAACAACAAGAAAATGGGATCCAAGGTAACTTACTAGCGCCCTTGGAGTCCATACATATTCAAGTTCAGTGGAAACCCGTTGGCATATCACGCAAACTTGATAGGCTAATTGTGACGACCTCTCGGTCTCGATCGTAGACTTGATGTTATTGTTAATAATGAACACTTGAATAAGCTCCGATTGTGTTACTAAAAGTGGTTTTTGATCCGGCGTAAAACCCAACCAACTGCTAAAAATATTAATAAAAATGACAAAATGCTAAAAATGAAAATATTGTTGTAACAATAGAAATATGGCAGTGGGCTGGGCACATTGCCCGTAGGACCGATGCCCGATGTGGCCGACGGGTTCTCGAGTAGCACCCACGCACCGGAAGACGCAGCGTGGATAAGCCCCCGACAAGGTGAACCGACGACCTGGAAACCGCTGAATGCGGGAGGCGCAGGACCGGTCGTCGTGGAGATTCTTGGGGGAGGCCTATATCCAGCAGTGGACGTCGTCGTGGTTGATGAATATAAATATCGCAAAGGAATTGTCACAAGACTGTGAAAACAATGTTATAAGAGTGTGTCTGTGTGTGTTCTGTGTATGTTCTGTGTGTGTGTTTGTGTGTGGTCTGTGTGTTGTCGGAGGACGGGTCTGAGCAGTTGTGTTGCGTTGTGTGGCGGGTACGATGCGCCAAATGTTGTTGTGTCGGGAGTTTGGTCATGAAAAGTCTCCAGATCAATCTCCCTCTAGCGCAGCATCGTTTGGTCGTGTTGGTGTTGGGTTGGCACAGGGTCAACTGCCGTCATCCTTCCTATTTCTAAGTTTTTTAAGTGAATAGGCTGAATAAACTAGTGCGCTTTACCATCAACGATTGCATCACTGCTTACCATCAGGCGGGATTGCAGTCAAGCACTAGTCTATAATTATAAAAAAAAAAGCACCAATCGTGATAATCGACTGAAGTGCAGTGCTTTGTGTACCGAATACATTAGACAACGCTTCCCTACTAGGCTATATTGCCTTGGAACCTACTAAGTAAGGCACTGGAGCATCGAGCACTTCGTTTCACGCAAAAGATCTTGCATTCCATTGCCTGTTCATAGCTTTTTGTAAACTAAAGTGATTCTGAACCAAGCCGGCTCTGTCTTTTATGGCGTAAAATATATTAATATAGTAAAAATATAATACTTAGGTATAAAATGTGGGCAAAATGTGTTGGTTTTGATAAACTATCGGTGTGCCATATTTTATCCAAATCCGCTCACGCATTTTTTGCAACGATTGCCAAGTATCCAAACATCCAAAATTTTTGCAACGATTACCAAACATCCCAAATTTCGCGTTTAAGGTTAGAACTTTTATAATTTAATGTTAAAAATTTCGCTAAGAACCATTTTTCTATGTAACAATTTTTTATGCATTTCAGGCGGCAATGGTTCTTTTAATCCTGGCAATTGTCCAGGCGTTGATCGCTGGTGTATCAGTGAACGTAGAGCCGGCCGACGAAGCCAAGCTCGTCAACTCGCTGGCAGAATCCTTCAGGCAGGCCAGGGAGGAGAACCCGAGGCATGTAAAGATTTGGGCCATGACACAATACGACGTAAGTTTTGTATAAAAATCGAAAATCATTTATTTAAATAAGGCTTCGAACATCTGATGGTTACTGGGAAGATGGATGAACGACGTTTTATAGGTCCCAGTCCAATAAAGTGGACTAACCAAATTCGTTCTGGACACCGGCCTGCATGCGATGCACGATCCCTGGCCGCGAGTCCTTCCAAATCACAAATCTTCTTCATCTGTCGTAACAGATGGCGAACTATCGTAAACGAGAAAATATTTCTCAGTAATGAGTAATGAGGAGAACGACTTGAGGAGGAGGAGGCTTCGAATCAGCACTTTTTGAACGCCAATAATAATACAGTCCCCCCTAAACGCCTGCCCTTCGCCACTTACTAGTACTTTCGCTGGGAAAAAGTGGCGGAACAAACTCCACAACTATATAACTGAGAGCTCCTTCTCCATAGGTGTAGACAGAACCTCTGGGAACTCACCTGCAATCTAATTGTGTAAGATATTGGACCTGAATTCCTGGTTCACAAATCGAACTCAATTTAAGTTTAGCGTATCTTTTTGTTTCTATTCCATTAGGAATAGGATAGAGGATAAATTTTAGTACTTATGTACGTTTTGTCAGCATAATCAAATTAAGCCAAAACTCTAAACTTTTACGTGCAAAGTATAGAGTTTTGGCTTAATTTGACAGGACTAAAAAAAAAATTATCTTTTACCCTATTCGGAGTTTTGACGGGAAAGCTACTATGAGTGTGAGTGTGAGTGGGTGAGTGTATTAAAATTATTTATAGTGTATTTTACTAAATAAAAGCGCGTGATTTATGTAGTACAAAGTCATCATCATCCCAGCGTTAATCCCAGTCGCATCCGAAGCTTTTTTCAGCTTTGGAGTCTGAGGTCCGCTTTACCAGTCAAACTGCTGATATGGCTAAACTTCGACATTTTCCGTGAAGCGACTGCCGTCTGATCTCCACAACCCGAAGGCGACATCGAAGCATTGCAGTTAGACCAATTGTTGGACTTTTGAAGGCTCCAACAACCCGTAACGACTGCCACTAGATGTTCGTATGGCAACCGGGACCAACGGCTTAACGTGCTTTCCGAGGCACGGCCAGACCAGTGCAAATATTCATATTCATGCATACAAATATTTGCACTGTGCGGGGATCGAACCCGCGCCACCTGGCGCAGCGGCCGCGTCCGCTACCGCTACGCCACGGAGGGTAGTACAAAGTGCATTCAGTAAATAACATTGAAATATCGCAGGATAGTGGCCACATCATGACTTTGCCTCAAACCTCACTCCTAGTCGACACTATACTAAGTAGTTTTAAAGACCAATGAAAAATGAGCGTGACACTCATCTTAGCTTTCCCGCCAAACACCAAGTCGTTATTAAGAAATTCATTATAGAAAAAAATCCATTAACACCTTGTCCGAACTGAGACTTGAATTCAGGACACGTTCAGCAGGACATGACATCATTGTACTTCGGGGAGCATAGGTGTCATGTTATGTATAGATGGCAGCACAATAGATTTTCAACTTTATCGCCGAAGCATTGGGTTCAAGTTGATTGGGAAAATTCAACTATCGTTATTAACAAAAATCCGTTAATTTCAGCTAAATTGCTGCGGGGTCTACGGTCCCGAAGACTACCGAAGTTCGAAGCTTCCCCACTACTTCCCTCCGGACGTGCCAATATCTTGCTGTACGACCTACGACTCTTCAAGGTCCGATCTGGTGCAAGAAAGAGTCAGAGAACTATGTAAAATTAGGAAGAAATACTACACGGGAGGGTGTAAAGACTTGGTGGTCATGGTATTCAAGGAGACGTCTTCTATGGTCTTTACTGTATCTGTTCTGCTGATTGTTGTTGAGGTAATTATAGAGACAGTTGATATGGCATATGAAGTTTCAGAAAAAACAGTAGTTTCTGGAGGATCATGTCTGTTAGGTACCTTTACAGATCGGTCTAAACAGCAGGTGCTTATATAAAATTGATTCCTTATGCTCAACGTTATTGGAAAATATCCCATACTAGCGGCCGCCAGCGACTTCGTTCGCGTGGATTTAGTTATGCTCCGCTCCTATTTGTCGCAGCGTGATGTTATACAATATGTAAAGAAAACCCTGTCCGACCCATAAGGATAATAAAGGTTAGGTAAACACTTGACCAAATATAATATAAAATTTTACATAATCATCATAGTAACAATACTAATGAATTTTGAAATAATCCTTTTTTCGCGGGAATTAATTCCAATTTCCCCGGAATTTGGTAATTTTTAAAAAAGTGACAACACCGGTATTATTATAAGCGAATAGCGACGCGACCACGTCACAGGTGCCTCATGCCCTGCCCCCCGCCGCCCGCGGAAAGGGTTGCTTACCGCACATGTATTAAGTTACCTGTTTTTGCGAAATAATATTAATTTTTTTAGGGGGATTTGTTTTTTAAGTTTAGCCTGTCTTTGTGGGCATTATTATAATCAGTTATCAATACCTAACAATACCTTCACGGATCGGACAGGGTTTTCTTTACATATTGTATATATCCTAAAGCCTTCCTGTATTAATGGGCTATCCAACGCAAAGAATTTATCAAATCCGAACAGTACCTACTTCCTGGGATTAGGGCGTTCAAACAAACTCTTCAGTTTTATATTAGTGTAGATAGTACCGCGGAACATTGATTTTCCAATAGTTTCAAGAAATCCGAATTTAAAAATAAGTATAACACGAAATCCAGCAAGAATCGCGGAACATACACAGGCGAAGTATTTTTCCATACCTCTGGGGATCAGGAATCTAATTTTTAACATCACTTTTTGGACCTTTGGATCATTTTTTGAACAAACTTACCCATTAAACGATTTAAAAACTATATAAAGCCCAAACTTTGCAAAAAGGGGTATTTATTATAAAATCGCAGATCATTTAGAAGACAATACCTAAAGCTTGGGACTGAGCTGCTCGCTCTGCTTGCGTAATTATAACGTAAATTATTATAAACATTTTCATTTTTAATGTCTGGACTTAAAAAAAGACGATGATCCCTGAGTTTGTTTCGGCTTTTTCAGTTAGAAAATGTCGGCGGAAATCCATCTAGTTTAAAAAAATATGACGTGTAAAAGTGATCAGTGGGCCTATTTGGTTGATAAACGATTTAATTTCACCAACATTAAATCAAATATGCTTGCGAAACTACAGAGACACAACGAGTACAAATGTCTTCATGGCTATTGCATCAATCACTTATTAAGTAGCTGAATTTATTTAAAAAATAATTATGTGTTATAATTATATTTTTTTCGTACATGTCGTTCATATTTTAATAGTTATTCTGCTATTCGGGGCGGAGACAAATGAAACTAATCAAGATCATAAAATTCGGCCAAACCAGCTGTTTTATTTATAGCCTGTACGCACGACAGCAGGTCAAGCTACCCGAAACTGCCAAATATTCCAATCAACCTTGAGCCTTAAAACTTTAAGCCTAAAGTTGAAAATCCAATAAAGAACTCTGACATATTGTAGTAGCTTAATGTGCTGTCGTCAGTACATCGTCAAATTAAATTAGTTGCCAAAACTCTGGACACGGAGGGTGGTGTAGTTATCCAAACACGATAAATTAATAACAAAAAAGAATTAGGTTATAATCACAAAAAAATTGTTTAACGCTTATCCATATGTGTAATAATGATCCCGATTCGTTTGTTCAAAAACTAAACTAAATTTATACAGTATGTTAAATAACAGAGGGCGTTCCCTTAAACTCGTTAATATATATCATTAATAGATTAAAATAAAAATATCGGCATAGAAAAATAAGCATAAAAAAATCCGAATAAAAAAAAATTCTAATTGGAAATAAATTTGAAACCTCCTGTTTTAAATCAAAATAGTAGGTAGTCGTCATGTATAAATAAATTGCGACGTTGCCGTCTTTCATGTTCGCGTGTACAGTGTGTTGTCTTTTACATGTCAATTTAAAATTTTTATTGAATATTTTCTTATTGGAAAAAATTTTAAAACATTTTGTTTTCGAATGGAAATATTTTTTTTAGCATGTATGTATGCTATACTATTTCGGGTTAACGGGAACGCCCTCTGTTAGTTAACATACTGTATAATATTAACTAAATTTTTTTATACTAATTTTTTTAAGTTCTGTGCATCTTTTTCTTCCACTTTCATTATGAAAAGACGAAAAGAAGATAAAATTTTAGTTTAGTCCTGTCAAATCAAGATACTCCCCGGAATAGACATTTTTTTTTTTGGTTCAATTCTTTCCGTTCTTCTGAACGGAACAGGCAAAGGCATAGTACGCCATACAGCCTAGTCTTCAGTACATATTCTCTTGAGTAAACTTCTATCCTAACTTATCCTAATTAATCCTAACTTATCCTAGCTTATCCTAAACTTATCCTAACTAATCTAACTCCTTTCGTTTCCCGCGTTTAGACGATAAGGAGTGGTTTAGCGTCAAGACATGATGTGGCCACTATGCTACAACATTTCACTGTTCTTTTTTAATTATTCACTTAATGCACTTTTTACTACATAAATCACGCGTTTTTATTTAGTAAACGACACTATAAATAATTTTAAAAGTCCAATGTGTGTGTGTCTTGACATTCCCGCCAAAACCCCCCGGAATAGACAATTTCATCTGTTCTGTGCTCCCCATAGACAGTTTGGTCGCGATTTAAAATATGGCTACTAAAAATATATCAATTTACCTCAGGCGCGGACTAATTTGACAGGAGTGAACTTTTATAAATTATAAACTACTGCTTGACCGCAATCCCGCCTGAAGGTAAACAGCGATACAATATTTGATGGTAAAGCGTGCTAGTTTATTAAGCGCCTATTCACTGAAAGCCTTGAATACACTCAAATTGTTACACGACGGAAGCACCGGCTCTGGCTAATTGTTCCAGTTCCTCGATGTACGCGGTATAAAACAGGAGGCGAAACGCTTCGAACCTTATATTTATTATCTGTCTTTTTCTTCATGAAAGAAAAATATTCTCACATTACATGACCACATTAACTAGAGTCGGTGACCTCACAAAAATTCATAAATAAAGAACAAAAGTATTTATTGAGACTCCCACGGGAATATCATAAAACTAGTTTTCACCCTTACGTTGTTGACACCACTGCGACCCGGACGAAGCGTTTCGCTTCCTCTTTTATACCGCGTACATCGAGTGACTGGAACAATTTGCCGGCGACGGTGTTTCCGTCACATTACAATTTGAGTGTCTTCAAGGCTGAGGCTCTTAACAAACTAGCGCTTTACCATCAATGATCGCATCACTGCTTACCATCAGGCGGGATTGCGGTCAAGCGCTAGTTATAACTTATAAAAAAACTAAACTTAATTAAAAAAAACAAAATAACGTTGCTGTTTATATTGTTCTCATCGTGTTTTTTTTTTGTGATTACGCTCAACCCTTCTCTGTATGAGAGGAGATCTGTGCCCAGCAGTGGGACGATAAAAAGGTTGATGATGGTGATGATGTTTTCTTCTGTCCAACTTGATCCTGTATACAGAGGTGTACACAAATGACGTGCTCCTCATTCTCAGTCATAATACGTATTTATTATGTTTTCAGGTACTCCTTATGATCATTGGTGCGGCATTATGGCGAAAATATCATAACAAAGAGGAATCATGAAAATAATCATTTTATTTCTAACTGCAGTATAACTTTTAATCTAATAATTAATGCATCGAAAACAAGTTATCATTTAGCGGGCGTTGAGATCTCACCTTCGAATTAAAGTTTTAAAGCAATCGCTAGATGGCGTTGTAAGCAATTTTAAGTCCTGTTTTAGTTTTCACTACAACAATTCCTGTAATTTACATAATAAAGATTATTCTATTCTACTTTTGATAAAGTTATTGAACAGCTTTTATTGATTACGATAATGTTTTGTAAATAATCTTGTTGAATTAAAATAACAACTAGGTACCTACATTTTGAGTAAATTTTGTACTCTTGTTAATGTTACTTATTTCTTGTATATAGGTTGATTTACATGATTTACGGATCAGCGCTGACTTGGTTAGAGTTAGCATCAACTCCCTGGAGACTCGATGTAAATCTGCCTTTGTGCCAGTTCTTTTTTTTAAATTATAGTTATATGTAGTTGAAAAAATATTTTTTTAAATAAGGTGAAAATTACATTTATTTTAAGGAATCTAAAATTAAAAATAAAAGACAAACAAAACAAAACGATAATTATGTTTTATTCATCTGTCCCTTTCGTCCGTACATACGTATATACATATTTTTAATATGCCTACAAGAAGGCCGGTAGAAGAAAACAAAAAAAATGCAGATAATAATAATGCTATAAAATAATAGCTGGTAGAATATAAAATTTATGAAAGCCATTTTACAATTGAGTAGATGTAGTTAGCGTCATCTATCATCGTGTTACTGAAGCACGGAGTAAAGTAGAGGTGAAGCTGGTTTACAAAACGTTTGCTAGATGGCAGCATAAAATAATTTACTTCTACCAGCAGCAAAAGTAGATCTTTTCTATATATGTATGTAATTTTTAATTGCTTATAATAAACCAAGCTGAAAATAATAAAAAATAAATCCTGCTTAATTTTGTAAAACACAGAAATGGGTGGTAACTGTGGACGGTTACTTTTATATTACTTATTAATTTATTTATATATTCTTTATTGTACACCAAAAATTAAATTAAAAAAATAAAATAAATTAAGCTGATATTGTGTTAAAATAATATTTTACAGTAAGCAATTAAAATTAACTTAAATAAGTTACTGTTGGTAAGTACATATTTCATATCGGTATTCATAAGCATCGATGGTTCAGTGGTAGAATGCTCGCCTGCCACGCGGGCGGCCCGGGTTCGATTCCCGGTCGATGCAATACTTTTTGGATTAACGTGTTTTTTTATGGTCTCAATTAAAAACGCAAACAATTAGCCATAATTATGCTATCAGCCATAAAACGTAAAAGTTAATTTGGTATTTAATTGTTAAAAATCCATTTGAGTTTTTCTGGCACGAATTTCGCTTTAAAGACAACATGAGTTTTAGTTGGTGCTTATGTTACTTATTTTTTATATTATTAACTTCACTAAACATTGTGATAACGGGTAAGTTGTACATGTACATCTTCATCAATAAAGAATATACCTAATAAGTATTTAGCGTAGATTCTAAAATATGGCGGTGGGATTTTATCTATCGCAACTCAAGAAAACACGCTATCTGATATTCAACTCTCGCTCCCTATCCGTAGGTGGAAAATAGATTACACAATAAAAAAATCGCCGCAGGAATATCAACTTTATTCTAATGGAAATTATGTTGATTTCAGAGACACTATTGTCTCAACATAATTTCTTGTTCCCATAATTAAAACGTTTGCAGTTGTAGCGTTTACGTTAGTTTAGTTTACTAAACTTTATAGTCTAGGAATTAGAGCTAGTTTTCCATAAACTTATATTTGTTTTCATTTGTGGCGTATTAGTCGCAATATTATTTTAGTTTTCTATTTCGCAACGTTCTAGATTGGTATCGGATTGTTACACGTATTTTCAAAAGTCATCATTTCATTCAAATTAGGCTGAGAAATAATACTTTTTGGACGTCAATATCAATATTACATGAGACTGGCCCAATACGTCCGCCCTTCGCCACTTCGCTGGGAAGAAGTAGCGAAACAAATTCCCCGGCAATTGATCGCCACATCATCATCATCATCATCTCAGCCACATGAAGATCACTGCTGGACATAGGCCTCCCCCAAGGATTTCCAAAAAGAACGGTTAGACGCGGCCTGTATTCAGCGCTTCCCTGCGATTTTGGTCAGATCATCTGACCACCTAGTCCGTGGGTGTCCGACGCTGCGCTTGCCGTTACGTGGTCGCAATTCAAGAGCCTTTCTACCCCAATGTCCGCCACAGAAGTTTCAATGAATTCAACATTGCATCACCTCACTCAACTGCCGTCTTCCTTCCTATGAAAGAATATATTCAATGAAAAGGTCCAAAAAGAAAAGTAGGTGTGCACAGCGGGCGCACGTCCTCTCCTTCAAAGTGCACCTCAATATTAGAGGTCTGCACTCCAATCTCATAGCAGTACACCATCACCTTGAGACTGAGAAGCCGCATCTACTTTTCTTGACGGAGACCCAGATCAGATGTCCGTCTGATGCGGCATACCTCAGCTACACGGGATACTCTTTGGAGCATCATTTCCTGCAGCGTGCCGGGGTCTGTGTCTATGTTCGCAATGACATCTGTTGCCGGCGTCTCCGTCACCTCGAAGACCCTCATTTTTCGTCCTTAGGGCTGTTGGTTGACACTGGTGTGCACAAAATTGTCTACACCTGTGTCTACCGATCGCATAGCGGTGACCAGGAGACAACTCGACTGTTTGAGCACCTCAGTGAAGCTGCTGACAATGCGCTGCATAGGCACCCTGACGCACAGTTCGTCGCTCTGGGGGACTTCAATGCCTGTCACCAAGACTGGCTTTTCCCATACCAGAGGACCGACCACGCTGGGAGAGAAGCGCGAAACTTTGCGCTATCAATGGGCCTTTCCCAGCTGGTGAGACAAGCGACTAGGGTGCCTGATGTAGCCGGTCATACCGCCAACTGTCTGGACCTTCTGCTGACCACTGATCCGGACAGATGTGTTGTTACAGTTTCCTCACCGTTAGGAACTTCAGACCACTGTCTGGTGAAGTCTGTGTCATCCTTCTCCCCACCTGATTGGGACTCGCGTAGTGAGCGGCGAATGTGGCGATACAAGTCAGCAGATTGGGATGAGATGCGCCACTTCTTCGCGTCTTATCCTTGGCAGCAGGTCTGCTTCTCTTCTGACAATCCGTCGAGCTGTGCGGACGCTATATCCGATGTGGTGCGTCAAGCTATGGAGTATTTTATCCCCTTTAGTGACGTGCCCGTCGGTTGCTCGGCTCGCCCATGGTTCAACGCCGACTGTCTGCTAGCTGAACAGCGTAAGCATACAGCATTTCTTACCTGGGTTGACGCTCGTGACCGCAGAGCTCCGGATCTAAGCTCAAAGAAGAGAGCCTTTAACCGCGCTGCCAAGTCCTACAAAAAGGCGCTTAAGAAGGCTCACTTCGACCGCATTACTCATTTTGGCAACAAGCTCTAGTCCCTAGCCAAATCGGTCGAGGCGAACTTCTGTCGGCCCTCACTGCCTCCGCTGGTTAGGCCCGATGGAGCACTGGCCCATACGGCGCGAGAGAAAGCAGGTCTCTTTGCATCTCTCTTTGCCCATAATTTGCGTCTCGTTACTGGCAGTGCTACTCCACCTAATTTACCTCATTGCGGAGCTTCAATGCCTGAGGTTCGCATTAGGAACAAAGAGGTTCTGAGAGTACTGTGTCCTCTAGACGTGAATAAGGCTAGTGGTCCGGACGGTATACCAGCGATTCTTCTTAAGGCATGTGCGCCCGAGTTGTCTCCTGTATTGACGCGCTTGTATCGCCTCTCATTTAGGACTGGTACAGTGACCAAGTCCTGGAAGCTTGCCAACGTGCAGCCCGTGCCCAAAAAGGGTAGTCGTGCCGATCCTACCAACTATCGGCCGATTTCAATAACCTCCATACTCTGCAAGATTATGGAGCGTGTATTGAACTCGCGCCTCTTGGCTTACCTGGAAGATCTCCTCAGTGACCGACAGTACGGGTTTCGCCGCAATCGGTCAACTGGGGACCTATTAGTGTATGCCACTCACATATGGGGCGAGGCCCTCGAGAAAAATGGGGAAGCGATTGCCGTCTCCCTTGATGTCTCGAAGGCCTTCGACCGGGTATGGCACGCTGGCCTTTTGAGTAAGCTTCCAGCGTACGGCATTTCCGCTGGCCTGACTGGTTGGGTAAAAGACTTCCTGACTGAACGGTCCCTCCGAGTTGTTGTCGACGGATGCTCATCGGAGCCCATGTCGACCAATTCTGGTGTTCCTCAGGGGTCTGTTCTCTCTGCAACTCTGTTCCTGCTGCATATTAACTATCTGCTGATCTATGGGTATGCAGATGACAGCACAGTTGTGGAGAGATACCTGCCGGAAGCTCGGGCTAGTAAGGAATCAATCCGGTCCGAAAGAGAGGCTATGGTAGAGCGTACGAGTGCTGCACTACAGGCAGTCTCCGAATGCGGCAAAGCCAATCTTGTAGCATTCAATGCCGCCAAAACACAGGCGTGTCTATTCACCGCCAAAAGGAGCCCGTTCACCTTGGCTCCTACTTTTCAGAATGTGTCCTTGGAGTGCACCGACCGCCTTCAGCTTTTGGGAGTTGAGATTTCTTCGAACCTAAACTTTGGGCGGTTCATTGAGTCCAAGGCCAAAGTGGCTGCCAGAAAACTTGGCGTCATAGCGAAGGTCCGGCGGTACTTCACACCGGGGCAGCTTCTAATGTTGTACAAAGCACAGGTCCGTTCGTGTGTGGAGTACTGCAGCCACATTTGGGCTGGTGCTGCGAAATGTCACCTGGCTACTTTGGATTCAGTGGAGAGGCGTGCGAAGAGACTAATTGGTGACCCTGATTTAACTCGAGACGGTCTCCAGAGCACAGGCGTAGAGTAGCCAGCCTTTCGGTGTTCTATAGGATGCATTTTGGGGAGTGTGCGAGGGAATTGCATGATTTAATTCCCCCATCTCCGTTCCACCATCGGACGACCCGTCGTACGGCGAGTTTCCACCCTTACGTTGTTAACACTACTACGATCCGGACGAAGCGTTTCGCCTCCTCCTTTATACCGCGTACATCAAGGGACTGGAACAACTTGCCGGCGGCGGTGTTTCCGTCGGACTACAATTTGAGTGTCTTCAAGGCTAGAGTGAATAGGCTCTTAATAAACTAGCACGCTTTACCATCAACGATCGCATCGCTTCTTACCATCAGGCGGGATTGCGGTCAAGCGCTGGTTTATAAATAATATATAAAAAAAACATACGGGTCAAATTTATAACCTCCTATTTTTGAAGTCGGTTAAAAACACATAACTTTATACAATACTATGTGTGTAGACTATTCCTTAAGTGTGTCCCTATGTTATGAGGGCAAGGATGTCTTCAATGAATGGTTTATTGATTTCTTCTAATATAAACGTATATTTTAAAGAAGTTATAATAATTATATATTAACACGACCATTGGCGAAAGAAAAAGCGTTTAGAGAGAGTGAAGTTGGTTGCGACGGTGCTGCCAGCTGCAGAAGATCGCACGATGTTCAGGGAGCTCGATGCTTACTCTCTTCGTCGCTAGATGGCGTTGTATATATATATTGAACACTATGTATAACTTTCACAGTACCGCCAGACTACTGCTTAACGCCTTTAAACCAGAGCGACTGCAACATGCCGCCGAAAATAGTATTTTCCTACTACAAGCCAGGATCCCGCTGTGAAATGGAGACGTGGCGAGGGTGTCCTACGGCCAACATGTTTGATAACGAGTACCTTTGCTCCCTCCACTGTATCTTCAGAAGCAGACATGATGAGGAAAAATTCGTTCGTAAGTTATCATCATTTATTTGGGTCATCATCTCATTATCATCAACCTTTTTATCGTCCCATTGCTGGGCACATGTCTCCTGTCATACAGAAAAGGATTGAGCGTAATCACCACGCTTGCTCAATGCGAGTTGGCAATTTCAGACTTTAAGTTCTGGTTTCCTCAAGGTGTTTCCTTCACCATCCAAGATATACTTAGTGTCCAAGTGTCTAAGTGTCCAAGATATACTTAGAAAGTACATATAACTTCAGAAAAGTTACATTGGTACTTGCCTGACCTGGAATCAAACCCGTATACTCATAATTGGGAGGCTGGTGTTTTAACCACTAGGCCATCACGACTTCACCGTCATCAATTGCCTAGAGGTTGCTCACTTACTTTTGGGCCGGCTTCCAATCAGATGAAGCTGTATACCAGTATTTTATATGGAGTTATCCTATCTTTCTTCACATCCAAGTGTTTAGATAAATACGAATTACCCTTGGTAAGGGAGGTTGTCAGGCTTTCGGACTCCTGAGACCCCTAACGATTGCCAAAGTTCCACGAAAGACATCGGGACCCATTCCTTCCATTCCATTCCATCCTCACTTTAAGCCATTGCTTAAAGTGAGGATCTTGAGGGATCTTGGTATATAGGTCACGCACACTCAGTTCAGCCGTGACAAGCGCCGCTTAACTTGGTATACCGATCGTGCGTCTATTATTACTTCTCAACAAGGCTCATTATATGATTACTTGTTAACATATGAGGCAAAGCAAAGCAAAGCAATCTGGACATACCTGAAATATACCAATATCAGTACTGAGGTTGCACTTTATAGTGAGGGCCAGCCGAGCCACTGAAGCACTCTATAGTGAGGGGCAGGCTGAGCCACTGCTACACAGTGAGGGGCCAGCCGAGCCACTACTGTACTTTACAGTAACGGGCCAGCTGAGCCACTGCTACACTTTATAGTGAGGGGGCATCCGAGCCACTGTTGCACTTCATAGCGGGTGCGCCGGAAATGCAGTTTAACACTGAATTATTTTTATTTTCCCTTTACCGTAGCGTGTCATTCGAACTCGACAAAAAAAACTGATCAAAGTAGTAAAAATAAATAAATTATGTACTTTTATTTAATGTAATAGCTAGCCTGTACGACGCATAGTTTTTGAGACATATGTGAAAAGCCCCAAAATGGGAACTTTATGTCTCCCCCGGCTCACCATAAAGGCGTCAGGACTTTAGGTATAGTCACTTCCTATGTACCCTGAACAAGTTTAAGAAGGATTCGCTTAGGTCCTTGCGGTCCCATCTCCTTTATCTCCATGTTTATTATCATGATTTACTTGCCTAACATGCGCTTGTTATCACGTCTACGCAGTTTCGCTAATATAAATGTAAATAATACCAAATAAGATTAGAAGAACTGTGATCAATTTTCAGCATGCAACATTCCACTAAACCGAAGTATATGCGGAGATCAAAAAATAGTCTTTACCCACGACAATGGCTACTGTAGGCAAGCATTGTGGGGAAGCTGTCCATCATATAACGTATTTGATACAAGTGATCAGTGCATAGAAGCCTGTAATGCACGCGTAGACGAGACTGACATTCCTGTAACAACACCATACATAAAGTTAGAAGAAGTATTCCTAGATATCAAGGAGATACTCAAAGATGTTGAAAAAGAGTTTATAACGACAACTGAGCCCCAGACAGAATCTACCACTGAGATTGATTCTACCGCTGAGATTGATTCTACCGCTGAGATTGATTCTACCGATGAGATTGAATCTACCACTGAAATTGAAACTACCACTGAGACTATCAGCGAAACACAATCTGAAGAACAAACAACTGCAGTTCCAATGGAATTTACAACGGACGATAATTATGAGGAAGTGTTAATACCTTAGGGATTCCGAATTTATGTATAAATAAATCCAGTCTTACGCTACAACTGTACTTTGCTTTCACATTACCTTTATTTATTCTACACTCTCGGAATGTGTTCATTGTAAGTATACATTATATATTTTATCTTATACAATATTTAAAGAAAACCCTGTCCGATCCGTGAAGGTTTTGTTAGGCTTAGGTATCGATAACTCATTCTACTAATGCCTACAAAGTCGGGCTAAACTGAAAAATAATCCCCCTAAAAAATAAATATTATTTCGCAAAAAGAGGTAACTTAATACATGGGCGGTAGGCAATAAAGGCGCGGGCGAAGAGGGGCAGGGCACGCGGTCGCATCGCTATTCGCTCAGAATTATACCGTCAAAAATAATGTTGTCACTTTTTAAAAATTACCAAATTTTGGGGAAGTTGGAATTAATTCGCGGGAAAAAAAAGATTATTTCAAAATTCACTAGTATTGTTACTATGATGATTATGTAAAATTTCATATTTTATTTGGTCATGTGTTTACCTAACCTTTATCATCCTTATGGGTCGGACGGGGTTTTCTTTAAATACTATGTATTATGTAATTATTTTTAGATTGTGTTTAATTATATTTAATATTATTACTCTTATATTTATTACATTCATATTTTTTTCTCCTTGTCCTTACACACTATTGTCTACATTTCTGTTTTACTTCTCCGTCCGCAGGTCTGCTGGAAGAATTATCTTAACAAATGAGCAGCACCTTTGTACTCAGATCTTAATTTTGTCATATCCTTATGTATTTTGTTGTGTGTACATAAGTATAAAATAAAATAAATAAATTACCCTAATACAATATTACAAGAAGGATTACAACTATACCTACCTAGAAGTGTGAGACCATACCTACTGACTCTTCGGAAACGACTGGCAGGGCCGCCAACTGCTCAGAGCCGTCCTCCGCTGTTCAGTAGGCCTAGTATGAGTTTTCAATACGAAACTCGATCGTCGACATCGAGTGCGTTTAACCCGCTTCAAGATTGTAAGAACTCTCAACCAATGAGAGCGCCAAACGCGCTCGATATCGACGATCGTGTCTCGTAATGAAAACTCATACTAGGCATACAGAATGTTTTAATTACGCTAATCTAATAGCGCAATAAAAAAACACTCACAATCATTTGATGCATATTGCTAATTCATGTATAGCTTCATAATTAAGTTCGAAAAACGTGTCGGAACAACGCAAATAATGCATAGAATATTGTTATATTGTCAAAATGAAAGCCTGTCAATTTGTCACTCTGGCAATGCTATTGGGTTGTCCATTACGCCAGCGAATCCTGGTGAAGCCGTACGGAGGACGGGTCTGAGCAGTTGTGTTGCGATGTGTGCCGGGTACGGTGCGCCAAATGTTGTTGTGTCGGGAGTTTCGTCGTGGAGGGTCTCCAGACCAATCTCCCTCTGGCGCAGTATCGTTGGTCGTGCTGTTGGGTTTAACATTGCATGACCTCGCTCAACTGCCCTCTTCCTTTCTATTCACTCAGTTTTTTTTGAGTAAATAGGCTCTCAATAAACTAGCGCGCTTTACCGTCAATGATTGCATCACTGCTTACCATCAGGCGGGATTGCGGTGAAGCACTAGTTTATAATTATAAAAAACCTACTTCTGTAGCTCCAAAAAATCTCTATTTCAGTACATACGGACAATAAGAATTTACCTAATAATGACGTGTGATAAAAATATATAACCCATACAAGCCTATTACCTCACAATAGCACCGACCGATACCGATAAAGATAATCGAATAACGATAGCATCGAGATTTCAATCGATTCAACTCGGTAAGTGACGTTATAATGGAGGTGATCCGGACATCTTTATATCTTTCGACTATCTCTTTGCTAGTTGATTTAATAGGGGGCAGCACTAGTGATGATCTGATTTATAAGAAAGAGAACAAGATTCGATATTATATGTATGTATTTTTTTATAATTATATACCAGTGCTCTGTGCTTGACCGCAATATAATATACACATGTGAAGGCATGAGGAACAGGGAGTAAAGGTCACTCATCCTCCATAGAAAAGGGAGGCTCCTCCGATCAGACGGGTGTTATGTCTGGCGGACGCTTGCTCAATGGTTGAAATTGGGAAGTTGTATGTATGCTAGTTGCGCGGTAAACTCTGATTGCGAGATGTAGACTTCGAGTGACGTCAGTATGACGCGTTGTTCATTTGTGGCGTTTGTAGGTAAGTAATATGACCTGTGTTGTACTGCCTGCATCCGGAGAGCCTTGGGGAGGTCTTTGTCCAGCATTGGACCCTTTATAAGCCCTATAGGATATTATACAATATGTTAAGAAAACCCTGTCCGACCCGTAAGGATAATAAAGGTTAGGTAAACACATGACCAAATAAAATATGAGATTTTACTTTTACACAATCATCATAGTAACAATATTAGTGAATTTTGAAATAACCTCTTTTTCCCGCGAATTAATTCCAACTTCCCCAAAATTTGGTAATTTTTAAAAAGTGACAACATTATTTTTGGCGGTATAATTCTGAGTGCCCTGCCCCTCTTCGCCCACGCCTGTATAGCATACTGCACATGTTTTAAGTTACCTCTTTTTGCGAAATAATATTAATTTTTTTAGTTTTTTTTTTTTTTTTAAGTTTAGCGTGGCTTTGTAGGCATTAGTAGAATCAGTTATCGATACCTAACAATACCTTCACGGATTGGACAGGGTTTTCTTTACATATTGTATAGGTAGTTGTATGACTGTCTACTGCGAAAAGTAATAGGAGTTAAAATATGAAATTGCCGATTTGTACTGAACATCTAAATTGTTTAATAAATTTTTAACTAATTTATTTAATCAAAATAGTTACCATTATTATCTATACATTGCTGCCATCTAATACGAAAATCATTTATGCCTTAGCATTAGAACTCTGAGGATCTAGACTGCACAAACTGAGTGTAAGCATTTTGTTCTGCCTCTTGGGAAGATAACTTCTTGTCATGTAGATGATTGTCCAAATCACGGAAAAATGGTAGTCGTTAAAAAAAAAACATTAAACGTTCTGTTTAAGATGAGGTAGAGGTAGCATTTGCGATGGATGGCTGTGAGTGCTTCTGAATGTGTGTGTTGCTAAGGAACCTCATATTTTTTGCAGCTGGTTACAATAATTTACACGCCACACAATAACATTTAAAAGACAATGCTATGATTATATTAAAATTAAAATTATATTATAATGTAATTTGAAAAGAAAAAGACGAAAAAATTACTGCATCGACCGGGAATCGAACCCGGGCCGCCCGCGTGGCAGGCGAGCATTCTACCACTGAACCATCGATGCTCATATAAGAAGATTTGAAATAGTCCATTACATCTAGACGCCATTATAAATTTTGATAGAGGGGAAGCCCAGACGTTTATCATAAATAAATCGCGCGAGCTATCTGTGCACCTCGCTCTGTGACGTCATTTGGACGGTACCGTTTAAAAAAATGAGAACTATTTAAAAAAAAAAAATACACTTTATTTATGTTAATTAAAGGTCGTTTTGTTATTTTCTTTTTTTGTCATATAGGTACTTATCACATTTGGCTAATCGTAGTCTGAACATCGCGGTACAAAAATGATTAATTTTTCGGGATTTAGACATATTTTAGTTATTTCTTTTATTAATTAAGTTTTGGAAAAATCAAATGATAGGGGCACGTACAATGAAGATGTTAAATTGTAGAAAAAAAAATGCATAGAGAAAGCGCCACTACAGTCCCCCCTCTTAATTTAAAGCTTTAGAGAGAAGGTTGAGAATCTAACAAAGAACATTGACAGGTTTTAGTAGCTTGATGTGCCATCAACTGTACCTAGATATTACTATTACAATTTGAGACAATATAATAAAATAGAATACTTTTTATTATGACACATTTAGATTACATAACATAAGTATAAAAACTTTACAAAGAGTGACACAATGATAAACTACACACCAACATTTGTAACACTTGTTACCGCTACTTCATTTATACAGGGTGTGCAATGTTTACCAATAAACAGTACAAAACTGTGCCACAAAGTTGAAAAGTTGAAAGGTCACCGCGAGGTGGCGCCAAAATGCAAAACAAGATGGCGACAAGCGAGCAGCTGATCGACCGCACCTGACGCGCACCGGCGGCACGCTCCACACTGACTAGTCTCGCTGAAGTCGTTGTTCTAGTCAAAACGAATGACTCAGTTGCGCCAAGACCGTGATGGAAGCGTCGCGTGTGTTGTTTATAATTAACGAAATATTACGATGCCGATGTTTCGTTTGCAAAATAAACAAAGAATGACGTGAGATCCTAAGGACGATTGCGTAACTTTGCTCTATGCATTATAGTTATAGGATAATATCGATTTTTAGAGATGCTCACTAAGTAGGACATTGTTCCCAGGCTTCTCAGTCAATGTGTCTAGGTCAGACGTTTTCGGTACTGAATTCGTTGTTTATCTAATCGCTTGTGCAATTATTTACGTGCGGTTGTTGTGTTATTGATTGGACGGAAGTCGTTGACTCGTTATCAGTAGCTTCTGTGCTGTGATTATTGTTGTTGTGAATTTGTGAGGAGGATAAAACAATGTTTGGAGTGTTTATGAAGCGGTGGAAGCCTAAAAGGTAAGATGGTTTACTTAAAACAGATAATGGCATTATGGATAACGTTACCTACTCTGGTCGGTCTTACCATCTTTTTCGAGAGTGTTATTTTTGTGAATTTTGCAAATGGAATGTGAATCTCGTTTGGTGAAATTAGATAATATTGAACTCTGAAACTGTAATGTCTGACTGGACGTCGGAAATTCCTTAGAATTTTTTGCATCTAAATTCGGACTAATTTGGCACGGCTGCAGACAAACGCGGGGATGTCGACAGACTTAATAGATGAACTAGTAGTAATACATTTACTTACTTCTTTTTGATGTTTCGATTCTATCGAATTATTTATGGCAGAAAAAATATTTCAATATAAAAGGCTTGGAGGGCGCAATGTTTCATACTTTACATTTTAAGACATAGGAAACATACCTACACAGTATCTTTGACTCTATTCTATTTTTATTTATCGGATCGGTAAGACTCAATTTAGAAATTGATTGCCTAAATAATTCGATGTCAACTGACTCTCGCTCATTTCAAAATTTAATAAAAAAACAATGTACTTCTACTTAGTATAAAATGTAGGTACCTACTGTTTGGTGCTACAATGCAACCTTCGCGAGTTCATCTAAGAGTGATAGGGATTAGTATAAAATATGAGACAAGCATTAAAAGCTGATGAGAAACGGTTGTGATGACTTCTATATAGGAATAACTATGGCAGATAATGAGATAAATTGCATCAGCTAGTCTATAATACTAGAGGCTAAGTAGGTATCAAGTGGGCACAATTCCAGAAAATCTAGCCTACTTCTGGCAAAACGGAATGAACCTACATACTTATATGTTTGTAGGAGACTATAGATTTGTACCATAACACGTCGTCCTCGTCCTCAGTACTAGCTACCACTAGACGAACAATCCATAAATACTTGTCAGAATTATTAAAAAAAAAAAAAGAAATACATTTCAGACAGAATAGAAACAATTTTGTGTAAGTATGCCCCAAGACTGGAAAAGTCATTGCACCAAGAGGTTACAAAAACGTCTACAAAATTGTAAAAGGTAAGGAAAAAGAAGCTGTTACTGTCCTTATATTTATATCGGCTTCTGGGAAAATTTTGCCTTCTTGTGTAGTTTTCCCATACGTCAGACCACCTAAAGAAGTTATGAACAGTATGCCTGATAGATGGTTATTGGGAAAGTCAGAAACAGGTTGGATGAAATCAGTTTTTTTTTTTCGATTATTTTGAGAAAGGTCTGAACGAATGGCTAAAAGAAGAGAAAATTAAAAAACCGGTACTCGTTTTTGTTGATGGCCACAAGAGCCACTTAACAATGCGACTCAGCGAATATTGTCACGAAAAGGGTATTATACTATATGCACTTCCACCAAATGCAACGCATTTGATTCAACCTGCTGATGTAAGTGTATTTAAACCTTTGAAGGTAGAATGGAAAAATACAGTGTACGAATGGGCAACTCAACCTGAAAATGTCAATAGTGTTTTGACAAGGCAACTTTTAGTCCATTACTTAAAAAGATCTTAGAGAAAGAAAATTTGTCTATAACAATCAGCAACGGTTTTCGCAAATGTGGATTATACCCATTCAATCCAAACCCTTTGGACTACTCTAAATGTGTGCAGAATAATCTTGAGAAAATTCACAATGCTACCAAGAATTTGAAATCTCCAGGCAACAAAATTAAGAACAGGCATTTGAATACCGCCATCAAGTGTGTTAATCAGCTAAGTAACGAGCTAGAAAATGCTGGAGTAGATACAACTACCGTTATCAAAGTTTTGAGTGCAGCAAAAAATATGGCCGGATCTGAGAGTTTCAATTCAACAAAAAACTCAACTGATGATTCCAAAATTGATAATAGTTCTGCCTGTGATATTGATAAAAACCAATCAAAATTAGCATCAGAATCAAATGAAATTCTTGACATAAGCTTGCCGATTAAGGTGATTACACATTGATAAATAATTTAAGTACCTTTACAGAAGAAGAGATATCCTTCAACAAATTCGAAATCATAGCCGACTTTGAAGCGACTTACCAAAATAGTGAAAGTCTAGAAACACATAAATCTGTACACACACCTGTATTTATTGCAAATAATCAGAACGGTGACTGCGTTAAGGAATGTGTGACTAATCACACACCAGTTTCTGAAGAATTTATGGAAAATAGAGTAACTGAAGTAGAAATAAATACTAACCAACATATTATTGATAAAGAAAATGAAGATGTTGGACAAGAAATAAATACTTACTATGATATGGGAAATACAAGAGACGCATCGCACCCAGAAAATAATAATTATATTATGGATAATCTGAAAGACATAAGGACAGATTGTAAACTTGATCAAATCAAAAATAACATTGAACAAGAGGAGCCAAAAAATGTGCAATCTGTACTACATGACAGTACCAAAAATATAAAAAGCAATATAAACATACTTTCCAATGTTATTGTGAAATCGAGAGATATGTCACCCATTTTAAATAAGTATTTAACCTTGCCTGCTGTAGCTACACCAAAAAGAAAGATAAAATCAACCAATAGAATAGGAGCTATTTCTTCCGATGAGTGGAGACAATTTGAAAGACAAAAAGAAGAGATGAAAGAACTGAAAAAGAACGAAATATTAAGTAAAAAACTCAAAAGACTTGAGATTAAGGTAAAGAAAGAAGAAGAGCGACAAAAAAAGAAAGAAGAATTACAAAAAAGAAAAGCGGAAAAGCAGTTGAATTTTAACAAAAGTAATAAGAGGAAGACAAAAATATTACATGTACTATAAACAGAATAAGATGTAATAATTGTGAAGAAGAAATGACTAGCGATACCGAAATCAACGACCTGAAAAATATAGGATGTGATAATTGCCCTGCGTGGTACCATTTAAAATGCACTGAATTCGCTGGGGATGTATGAAAATATATATAATAAGACATTTTTATGCCAAATATGCAAAGTAAGTGAGAGGCTGACTTTAGGGTAAACCGTGGCTGACTTGTGGAGAAATGAGGCTGAGCACTGGGAAAAAGTGCCATAATATGATTATTGTTGATTTTTTCTATGAATCTAACAAAAGTTTGATAAACTATCAAACTTTTTAATGTAATGCGTTAATTTTTTTAGTAATTTTAATAAATAAACTTTCACAAGAAAATGGTTGTTTTTATGCATAGTGTTTAATATTTTAAATACTAATAAACAAAATTTAATTACTCACTAAAAGGCTGACTACTGGGTGATTTACCCTAGTAAAAAGTGCATTCAGTAAATAATTCCTATAGACCAGTGAAATATCGCAGCATAGTGGCCACATCATGACTTTACCTCAAACCTCCCTCGTAAGACGGTTCACGCGGCCGTCTTTTTCGATATGAATAATTCATTACGTGACATTGGCTAAATCCACAAACCGTGCGAAGCCAAAAAAGAAAGAAACAATTTCAATCTTTCACTCTCGGGCTCAAGTCAAATTTTTAGAGTGAGTATATACATAGAGGTATTATACTTAGTTTCTTTTATATTAGTTAGTGTAACTTGTACCTCTATGAGTGAATAATCTTTGTGCACTATAGTCGGACGTGGTTTTTTGGCCGCCATTTTTTCAGTGTCTAGTGCCGGGTTTATTTAAAAGTTAGAGATAAATCCTCATTTATACTTTGTTTAGTAATTAGGGGAGTTTATGCAAGTACTGCGAGATTTCATGATGGGCACCTGCCCCTCCCTGTCTCCCCCTTAGGTACGCCCACAATACTATGTAGACGAAGCCAGGTAATTCATTAGTGTGCAAAAATTGAAAATTCCAACTAGCGTGTTACATAAAGGAGATTAGTTACATGTCGACACATGAGTCAAAGTAGAAGTGAATCCATATGATGTAACTGTTACGAGGACGTTAGATTATTGAATAATATTTTAAAATAAATATAAGGTTAAGGATTTACAATAAATCTGTATTTAGAATCGCAGAATTGGAGATGGTTCTTCTGATTCGATCAATAACTCAATTTAAAATAATGCTGATTTGTTCGTTAAACGGTGAAGGGAACCACGATGAGTAAGAAGACGTGCTAAAACCGAAAAGTTGGGGACGTTTTGTGGGTCCTTACTCCTTATACGGATTAGAAGATATATTGTAATTAAACGACTAATTAGAGGTATAACTTTGTGTCTTTATTTCCCAAACACCTTATCATTATCATCATCATCATCTCAGCGTTAATTCCAGTCGCATCCGAGGCTTTTCAACATTGGAGTCTGGTGTCAATTTTACCAGTCTAACTGCTGATTTTAGCTAAACTTCGATATTTTCCGTGAAGCGACTACCGTCTGACCTCCACAACTCTAAAGCGATATCGAAGCATTGCAGTTAGATCAATTGTTGGACTTTTGAGGGTTCCAACAACCCGTAACGACTGCGACTAGATGTTCCAACCGGGACTAAACTTAATGTGCTTTCCGAGGCACAACCAGACCAAAGCAAATATTCATATTTCATCATTCATCATTCTCTTGCCCTTATCCCAATTTATTTGGGATCGGCGCAACATGTCTTTTTCTTCTATACATCCCTATCAGAAGCCATCTCGGCAGTCACCCCTTTCTTAGCCATATCATCCTTCACACATTCCATCCATCGTTTCTTTGGTCTTCCCCTACTCTTATAGCCATCAACATTCATAATTAAAACTCTCTTCACGACATTCTCCTCATTTCTCCGTAACACATGCCCGTACCATGACAACCGATTTCCACACAACTTTTCAGCTACCGGTGCCACTTTCAGACTTCCTCTTATGTACTTATTTCTTATTCTATCCATTCGTGTAACACCACACATCCCTCTTAGCATTCTCATCTCGGCTGCATGCAATTGCCTTTCATTAATCACTTTCGTAGCCCAACATTCTGATTCATACAAGACAGCAGGTCGGATCATGGTTTTATATATTTTCCCCTTAAGTTTAAGGGGAATGCGGGAGTCGCAGATTGTTCCCGTGACCTGCCGCCATTTCATCCACCCAGTGTTGATTCTGTGCTTAACCGTCCGATCTATTTCGCCATCGCTTTGCACGAGTGAACCGAGATACCGAAAGTCGGAGCAGATTGGGAGAAGTGCGCCATCAAGCGCTATGGCTCCAGAAGTGGAGAGACCGCCGAAATCGCAGAACATATATTCGGTTTTGGTTCTGCTGATTTTCAAGCCAACATTCTCCAGCTTCTTTTGCCATTTCTCCAATCTGCTCTGGATCTCAGGTCCCTCTTCACCGACGAGAACAATGTCATCGGCGAACAGCATGCACCAGGGTGCCTCCTCCTGGATATCTGACGTAAGAGCGTCCATAATCAACAAGAAGAGGTACGGACTTAAAGCCGATCCCTGGTGCAAGCCTACCGTCACACTGAACTCGTCGGTATTGCCAGCAGCCGACCGGACGTAGGTACGAGATAGACTGTACATAGCACGAATTAACTCTACATACTTCCCAGGCAAACCTTTCTCTTTCAGGGCCCACCACAGCACATCACGAGGTACCCTATCATATGCTTTCTCCAGATCAATGAACACCATGTGCAAGTTCTTGTGTGCACGTCTGTACTTCTCGCACATTTGGCGGAGTGCAAAAGTGGCGAAAAAAAGCAAAGCGAAGCAAATATTCATATTTCTGAACACTTTATCTATTGCATAAAATACATAATATGTGTAATAGCCTACTGCCCGTTTCCTCAGCCTTGCGAAACGCATAAAATGCTACGTCAACCATATTGCAACATTGTGTCACAATACATACATACAAGACAAGTGGGAATATTTTCCCATTAGAATATTGACTTAACTAACCCGTGTGGTGGATTATGGCCCAATCCCTCTAACTGTGAGAAGGCCAGCACCCTAATAGCGTACTACACAATATTACTATCAGTTGGAATAATTTCGAAGCATATTGCTAATCCATTGCGTAATATGTTCCAAAAATCTATCTGCTCAACAACGTAAATGACGCAATGAATATTGTTGAACTGTCAAAATGAAACCCAATTGAGGGATGTGTGGTGTTACACGAATGGATAGAATAAGAAATGAGTACATAAGAGGAAGTCTGAGTACATAAGTGGCACCGGTAGCTGAAAAGTTGTGTGGAAATCGGTTGTCTGGTACGGGCATG
>JADWQK010000403.1:0-102983 GCA_017933935.1 Sesamia nonagrioides
ATCCCTCGATAGTTGTTACAGTCCTGTACATCACCTTTATTCTTAAAGATGGGCACTAGTGAACTATTGCACCATTCTTGTGGGATCTCTCCTTCATGCAACAACTTATTGAAGAATAAAGTCAGCCACATACATCCATCTCCTTTTAAACACTTCCATACTTCTACTGGTATATCATCTGGGCCCATAGCTTTTCCATTTTTCATACCTTGAACTGCTATTCTTACTTCATCCATGCTAATTTCTCTTACTAAACCCATATTCTCTTGTACCTCTTTGAGCACGCCACTCCATTTATTCTCTTCGTTCATTAGCTTTTCAAAATAAACCTTCCATCGCTCTTTTATTTCGTCATCCCTGGACAGAACCTTACCAGCATCGTCTTTCATACATATTGATATTACTTATATCTCTCGTTCTCCTTTCTCTTGCTTTTGTAATCCGGTTGAGCTCCTTCTGGCCTCTAGGGCTGTCCAGTGAGTCATATAACTTCTCCTGCGCCTTAGCCCTCGAAACTGCTACCGCCTTTTTTGCCTTCCTCTTCCATCTATACATATAATAAAATCGTAGAGGTCGAATGTCTGTACAAATGAAAAAAATGCTTAAAACGAAGTCAGGGTGATGTAAATAAAAGGAAAATACAAAAAAAAAATTTTTTTGAATTTCTTATTTCTCTGTCTGTTTGTCTGTTTGTCTGTTTGCACGGGCGAATCTTCGAAACGGCTGAACGGATTTGAATGAAATTTTGCATGGTAATACCTAATATCCCTGGTCAACATCTTAGATAATTTTTATATCGGAATATTAAAGGGTTCCCGTGGGATGGTTAAAAAACCATTGTTGAAAATCACAAAATCACGGAAGAGTCCATGGTGTCATATAGCGTAGAGTAAAAAAAGTTTAACATGCAGCGCTGTCTAGCGTCGAAAGGCATTGTTTTTGTAACTACGTTACCTATCTGTTTATATTTGAAAGTCATTCTGTCATAATTCCGATTATTTCGTAAATAACCACAAAGTGCATTTTCAAAAGAATATATATTTCTATCGGCGAATACTTTCACGGTTTGTTTCTTCACAATGCCTAGAAAAAGGTCAAATCTTTCTCAGTACTCGAGAGAAGCTAAAAGATCTAGGTTGTTTAGATCCCAAGAAAGTAACGATGATCATGAGGCAAGACTTACTGCGACTCGACACCGCCAGGCTACTGCTCGCGCTATGGAAAATCCTTCTCAGCGTGAAGCCCGACTAACAGCTGATCGGCAACGCCATTCTTTATCTAGAGTCTCAGAGACGTTTATTCAAAGAGAGTCCCGCTTAAGCTCACAACGCACACGCACGTCTGCTTTTCGGTCGCAGGAAACCAGTATAGAAAGAGAGCTACGACTAACAGCCGATCGTGAACGTCATACGTTGTCGCGAGTCTCAGAGACGTTTACGGAAAGAGAGTCCCGCTTAAGCTCATAACGCACCCGCACGTCTGCTTCTCAATCGCTGGAAACCAACGTAGAAAGAGAGCAACGACTAACAGCCGATCGTGAACGTCATGCGTTGTCGCGAGTCTCAGAAAAGAGTCAAGAACGAGAGGTACGTCTAACAGCTGATCGCGAGCGCCATACATTATCTTATGCCTCACAACTTTTACCCAACGTGAGGAACGCTTAAGTAACGCTCGATATCGTCAAAATATTATTAGTGCTTTAGAAAGGGATGATCAACACCAGCAACGATTAGAATTGGCCAGGGAAAACTATGAGCTTATGCGCCAGGATCGTGAGGATTCGTTACTAAGAGAAAGAGAGAGAATACATGAAATAAGACAGCATGAATCAGAAGAACAACGTCAAGCACGCTTGGAGACCGATCGACTTCGAAACTTACTCAACAGAAGGTCGGTTTCATCTGAAGAGTTTGACCTTGATTCTGACGAACAATACCCCTGGACAGAAAAAGAAAAAAGTGGGTTTACATACTCACCCAGAATTGATTATGCTTCATTTTCATTTGTGGGTGGAATGATTTTAAAATGTGATTTTTGTGAAGCTCTCAGATGGCAAAAGGAAACCAGCGGAATGTGTTGTGCGAGTGGAAAAGTACATATTTCATTGTTTCTAGAGCCGCCAGAACTTTTAAAAGCGCTGCTAAATGGAGATCATCCACAATCTAAACACTTCTTGGAAAATATTCGTTCATATAATAATGCATTCCAGATGACATCGTTTGGTGCAAAGAAAATAACGGAAGGGCCATTTATGCCCACCTTTAAGGTTCAGGGGCAGGTTTACCACCTAATAGGTTCTTTACTGCCTGAAAACGAACCCAAGTTTCTTCAAATATATTTCATATCTGATTTTAATGAACAGGCAAATATAAGAAACCAAATTTTTCCACAACTTAACAATAATTTGATTTGCCTGCTTCAAAATTTGCTGCATGAAATCAACCCGTATGTGCATAGTTTTAAAGCTGTATTGGAGTCTGTTCCGCAAGGGCAAAACGATGATTTTAAATTTGTTATAAGCGCAGACAAACGACCCATTGATGGACATCCAGGTAGATACAATGCCCCTGTCGCAAATGAAGTTGCAGCTGTTTTAGTGGACCAAGAATGCGAGCGGCGTGATATCGTGCTACGTAGTCGAGACGACCACCTGCACCGTATTTGTGAAACCCATCGGTCTTACGATGCATTACAATACCCCTTGATTTATTGTCACGGGGAAGACGGATACAACTTTGGATTGCATCAAGTTAACCCTATAACGAGATTACCTAACTTAACAAAAAAAATTTCAGCACAACAATTCTACGCTTACCTGCTGCAAATACGACAAAACCGCTTTGCTCACTTGCAAAGATTTCGTGGGCTGTTCAGCCAATTCATTGTAGATATGTACGCTAAAATTGAGACAGAACGCTTAGTATATATACGCACTAACCAAAGACGCTTACGTGCTGAAGAGTATGTGCACCTAAGAGATGCTATGCAAAACGACAGTGGTACTGAAAATCTGGGGCGAGTAGTAATTCTCCCATCCAGTTTTACAGGCGGGCCCCGTTACATGCACGAACGTACGCAGGACGCGTTCTGTTATGTCCGAAAATATGGCCGACCTGACCTTTTTATTACATTCACGACGAATCCAAAATGGACAGAAATAACAGAGGAACTCTTTGAAAATCAAGAGTCGTATGATCGTCATGACATAATAGCAAGGGTTTTCCATTTAAAGCTCAAGTTGATGATAAACCTGCTCACTAAACAAAATGTATTTGGATCAGCTCTGTGCTATATGTATAGCGTAGAATGGCAAAAGCGTGGTTTGCCTCACGCACATATTTTGCTATGGCTAGAAGGAGAAAATTCGTCCTAACGATGTCGACAAATTGATAAATGCTGAATTTCCGGATCGTAACCAGGATCCTGTATTGTATGACATCATAAAAACACACATGGTGCACGGACCGTGCGGGGCAATGAATAGAAACTCTCCGTGCATGAAAGACGGTCGCTGTTCTAAGAGATATCCTAAAGCACTGACAGAGCACACGATAACGGGTGAAGACGGCTATCCATCTTACCGCCGACGGTCACCCGAGCATGGTGGGTTTACGGCTACAATAAGATCAAATGGACATGAAGTAGTTATCGATAATAGATGGGTCATGCCCTATTCACCCGTACTCAGCAAAACGTTTCAAGGACATATCAATGTAGAAATGTGCAATAGCGTTAAATCTATTAAATATATATGCAAATATGTAAATAAAGGCAGTGACCAGGCCACGTTTGCTTTTAGACATATTGAAAATGACGAAATAACTAGATTTCAGGCAGGCAGATATATTAGCTCTTCCGAGGCGGTATGGCGCATTTTGAGTTTTCCAATTCATGAAAGATCGCCACCAGTGACACATCTAGATATTCATCTCGAGGGGGGACAAAGAATATATTTCAACCCTGATAATGTTGCAGAACGGTTAGAAACCCCAAGACAAACTACTTTGCTGGCATTCTTTCGGCTTTGTGAAATCGACGAATTCGCCAAACTCTACTGTACGAGGAAGTTCCGTCGTATTACACCTATAATAAGCAACAAGGCGTTTTCAACAGAAGAAGGCGTGGCAGAGCTGTAGATGGTATTCCCGGTATATATAAAGAACACGCCATAGGTAGAGTGTACACGGTCCACCTAAATAATGCAGAGTGCTTCTATATGCGCCTGCTTTTGCATACAGTGCGGGGGCCTACTTCATTTGCCGACCTTCGAACGGTCAATGGTGTCCAATATCCTACCTATCGAGATGCTTGCCGAGCCCGAAATTTACTCGAAGATGACCAGCATTGGGATGACGCCCTAGCCGATGCATGCATCAGTGATTGTCCACACCGCTTGCGTCATTTATTTGCTGTATTACTGGTATTTTGTGGTGTTTCAAATGCTGAGCAATTGTGGCAAAAATATCAAGATAGACTAGGGGAAGACTTTTTTAGGAATATAAGGCAAAATATTGACGGTGACCTTAACCACAGATTACGAGATATTGCTATCAATCAATGCTTAGTAGCTGTACAAGATTTAGTTACTTCTATGGGTGGTGATTCTCTCCCTCAGTATGGTTTGCCAGCGCCGACCATAGAAGGGGAACGTATTAATAGAGAATACGCTGCAGAAATAAATTATGATCCAGCTGAATTAGCTGAAACGTTACGAACCGGAGTCCACAGTCTTACTGAAGAACAGCGCACTATATTTGACCGAGTATGTCACAGTGCTGAGAATGCTACAGGAAAAATTATATTTCTAGATGCACCTGGTAGGACGGGAAAAACCTTTCTCACTAAAATAATATTGGCACAATTACGAGCACAAGCCAAAATAGCTCTTGCTGTAGCGTCGTCTGGAATAGCAGCCACTTTGCTACCCGGCGGTAAAACTGCTCATACAATGTTTAAAATCCCCATAGATTTGGACATAAGTGATCATCCTGTATGTGGTATCTCTAGAAGCAGTGATAAAGCGAAAGTTTTACGCGATTGCTGTTTAATTATCTGGGACGAGTGCACTATGGCACACCGAAAAGCTGTAGAAGCAGTTGATAGAACTCTCAGAGATATCCGTCAAAATGACCAACCTATGGGTGGCGTAACGATGCTATTTTGTGGGGATTTTAGACAAACGCTGCCAGTAGTACCACGAGGAACAAAAGCCGACGAGTTAAGAGCATGCTTAAAGAGCTCAAGTCTTTGGCGACACATCACAAGGATGCACTTGACGGTGAACATGAGGGCGCGAACAGGAGGTAACACAAACGCTCAGGAATTTTCTGATTTGTTGCTGAAAATTGGCGAAGGAACATATCCGGAAGAAGAAGGGGAAATTGTATTATCTGAAAATCTCTGCCACACTGTTAATTCAATTGAAGAACTTATCTCCTCCGTATATGGTGAAGCAAATCAAATAACAAGTCATGAGAACTTATGGCTTTGCGAAAGAGCAATTTTGACTCCGCGAAATGACCAAGCAGTAAGAATCAACTTGGATATACTCAACCATGTTGAAGGAGAAGTAGTAGAGTATACTTCTATCAATAGAGTAATGGAGCAAGATGACGCTACCAATTATCCCGTTGAATTTCTTAATTCTCTGAGCGCTCCCGGACTTCCAGCTCACAACATTACTTTAAAAATTGGCGTCCCAATTATTTTGTTAAGAAATCTAAGTCCCCCAAAATTATGCAACGGGACAAGACTGAAAGTTATTTCTCTGCAGCGTAACATTATAGAAGCGGAGATTTTGTCGGGATGTGGCGCCGGTCAAAGAGTCTTTATACCACGAATTCCACTGATTCCCAATAATTACCCTTTCAATTTCAAACGCGTACAGTTCCCAGTGAGCTTATGTTACGCTATGACCATAAACAAAGCCCAAGGCCAGACGCTGCGTGTTGCCGGCGTAGATCTCAGCGTCGGCTGTTTCTCACACGGCCAGCTCTATGTGGCTTTCTCCCGTGTGAGTCAACCAAACAAACTATTTGTTTACGTTCCAAACCAGACCACATCGAATATTGTTTATAAAGAGGCATTATAGTTATAAATAGTAGTACTAGCTAGATAATATTTTCTGTTATATTTTACTACCATAAAAAATAAAATATAATACAACTTAAGTACTCTAATTTTTATCCCGCTGTGATATTACTTGTAGTCCACGCGTGCGAAGCCGCGGGCAGCAGCTAGTTCATTATAAATCTTCTTCTTGTCTTCTTTTAAACTATCATTCCCGTTTTCTACACCTTGCCATTCTTTAAAAGCTATTTTCTTTTCTTTAAGTATCTTTTGCACATCTTCATTCCACCACCATGTATCCTTTTCTATCACACCTTTCCCTTTGGATTCTCCAAACACATCTTTAGCTACTCTCCTTATATAGTCCGCCATCTCTTTCCAACATTCATTCACAGATTTTCCTTCCATATCCCCCATTTCAATCATCTTATCTACCACTTGGCTCTTAAACACACTAGCATATTCCTCTTTTTCTATCATACGCCATCTAGTTTTGGGCGAGGGCCGTTCCTTGTTCTTTCTGGATGAGACACTGACTTTTACCCCCATTATCAATAGTCTATGTTGTGAGACTAAGTCTTCACCTGGTAGTACTTTACAGTTTTTGACACTTTTAAGACTGTTTCGTCTTACTAAAAAGTAATCGATTTGTGTCGCGTGGCGGCCGCTTTTATAGCTTATAAGATGCTGATTTTGTTTTTTGAACCACGTATTTGTTATTGCCAGGTTAAAGGCAGTAGCAGCTTGCAGTAGTGTCTCACCATCAGTGTTACGGTCTCCGTATCCCCAACCGTCATGCACTCTTTCATACCCATCCTTCTGCTTTCCCACATGCCCGTTAAAGTCACCCCCAACATACACTTCTTCACTATCTTGCACATCCATCATCACACAATCGAAGTCCTTCCAGAACTTCTCTTTTATACTTTCCTCACACCCTGACTGGGGTGCGTACACACTAACTATATTAACAACCATACTTTCCACAATCACTTTAACAGCTATCACTCGGTCAAGCGCTGGTTTATAATATGTAATAAAAAAAAAAGTACTAAACTAAAACTTTTCACAGAGAGGATAAGTACCTTTGTTTCAGTGGAAATATTCTTGCTGAATTATACATTACTCTTCCACTCTTCTAAGTAATCGTAGTGTAATCGTCTGTTTCCTACCTTAGATGTCGAAATAAGCGTTTGAGGGGTTATTAAAGGCAGGTCTCCGCTTATTATGACGTCCTCACCGCAATGTCAAGCTTGTAGGTACCTATTATAGACTATTAATGTCGTCATATAACAATAATAAAATTATATTCCTTGATTGGTGATATGAAGGTAAGAATGTTCTTCGGACAATATCTGATATAAATTACTCGAAGATCTTACTATTACTACTTTTATTAATGTTCCAACTCCATGGAAGCAGGTATCCTCTCGATGAGAGGGAGTGGGCCGTAATCTACCACGCGGGCCCAGTGCGGGTTGGTAGATGTCACATGTCTTAGAAGTTTTGCCTCTAGGACATGTGGGTTTCCTCACGATGGTTTCTTCCACCATTTTGAGAGTAGTGGTGATGATATAATTTACACAATGTGCTGGATGGGGTTCGATCCTATGACCTACAACTTATAATCGTGGCCGATACCTCTAGACCGCTGCTCTAGACTTAGTTTTTAAGAAAAATAAAAATAGTTTTTGTAAAAGCAGTTTTTAGTAATACTTTATGTCAGTAAACGCACCCACTGAACAAACAATAATATTGATGAAGAACAGACGGCGAGCAGTGGCCGCAGCTCGCCGCCCGGTAAGAACCAGGCCCGAGTCGACGACGCGTTGTGTTTGACGCGCGCCTCAAAGAGATGTCAGCACATCGTGACGGGTTCCACGAAGACCAATGCAACCTGGGTCAGGGTTGGTTAAAAATAAAACCGTGGCTCTGGTGCACAGGCAAGTGAAGGAACACAGGTGTGTTTTAGTCAGTTACAGGGTCCGCCCAGAGTGGGATAGATTTCATTGATGATGTCCCATCTAGATCAAAAAAAGCTGATCTAGAGTACGTTTTAAATGACATAAAATTCAATAAAATATCATCTGAATAGCTTTTTCCCAGCTATGTTGGAGTCAGCTTCTAGTCTGACCGGATTCAGCTGAATACTAGTATTTTACCGGCAAGCGCAGCGGCGGAAACCCACCGACTAGGTGGTCGGATGACCTGACCAAAATCGCAGGGAAGCGCTGAATGCAGGCCGCGTCCAACCTCTCTTTTTGGAAATCCTTGGGAGAAGCCTATGTCCAGCAGTGGACTTCATGTGGCTTATATGATGATGATACAAAGCGACTGCCTGTCTGATCTCCACAACCCAACCCTTGGTAAGACTGGTAGTCACTTTCGGACTTTTGACGACCCGAAACAATTGTCAAAGATCTAGAATACCAATGATAGCCGGGACCAACGGCTTTCCGAGGGACGGAGCAGTCCCCATCCACAGGCTGACCGTGGCAGTCATAGCCTAACTTGCACACATTGCTGTTGCTATCACAATATTACTATCAGTTGGAATAATTTCGAAGCAAATTCCTAATCCATTACTCCATATGTTCTAAAATGTGTCTGTTCAACAACGTAAATAACGCAATGGAAGTTGTTGAACTGTCAAAATGAAACCAATTGCTACTGAACGTGTGTTATTTAATAATTAGGGCAATTATCCTGCTGTACTTCTGTTAATATTTTACTCACAAGCCCCTAAAACAAAAAAAGAAAATAATCAAAAGGACGAATTATAAAGACTTTTGTAAGGAAATTAAAAGGAGATTTAGATTTGTCAACCTTTTTCAATTGTGAATAAACTTATTTGGTTTATTAACTGCTGCAAAATTAATCTTTGAAGGAATAAACGACACTTCGCTGATGTTTTAATTATTGTTATGATATTTCTTTTGAAGAGGTTTCTTTCTTATTAACTAGTAACTATAGATTTTTACCCTTTTTCTAAGTTTCTTTTTTCTTTATGTTGGAATTGAAACGCTCGACACAACGTCGAGAGTTGAATTTCCAACAGCATGCGGTATCACCTAGTATGAAAACAGGGCTAAGTGTCTACAAAAATAGAATAAATAAATAAATAAATACGGACAAATCACACAGATTGAGCTAGCCCCAAAGTAAGTTCGAGACTTGTGCTATGGGATACTAACTCAACGATACTATTGTTACGAATGGACCTTATGTCGATGGCATAAGGTTCAATATCGCGTGACATGCAGTGTGCCACTTTCAAGCCCTATCTCCTCAGATCTAGACATTTTCTAGGTACAATAATAAAACGCATTGCTAGACTTAGGACGGCGGAGGATACCTACTGCGACAACTGTAACGAGAACTGTGAGTACTACGAGAAGTAACATCTGATAGTGTTAATGTGTGTTTACGACACGGACTTCGTGGACGTAAGGGAAGACTTCGGTGCAACGTCAGCGACATTCTACTTGTCAGTGCTTACAATCAACTGTACCTTCGTTGCCAATAAACTTCGTAACCCTTAACCGGCGTTTTAGTACCCCTAGCCCGTAACACTATATTTATAATACCCAATCCAATCACCAAAACCCAATGCCAATCAGAAAAAGATCGGTGGTAGGCCATAACATCGGCTGCCGGTAGAAGTTACCACCCACCAGACAGTCTTGCCGCCAAGCGATTCGTCGTGTTCCGGCATGATGTCTGGTGAAGCCCTACGGAGGACGGGTCGGAGCAGTTGTGTTGCGACGTGTGGCGGGTACGATGCGCCAAATGTTGTTGTGTCGGGAGTTTGGTCGCGGAGAGTCTCCAGATCAATCTCCCTCTAGCGCAGCATCATTTGGTCGTGTTGGTCTTGGGTTTAACATTGCATCACCTCGCTCAACTGCCGTCATCCTTCCTATTCCTAAGTTTTTTAAGTGAATAGGCTTAATAAACTAGTGCGCTTTACCATCAACGATTGCATCACTGCTTACCATCAGGCGGGATTGCAGTCAAGCACTAGATTATAATTACAAAAAAAAAAGATCGTTTTCCGTCATGACCTGGCCGGGGATCGAACCCAGGGCCTCCACGTCGCAGGCAGGCGTGTTGTCCGCTGCGCCACGGAGGACGACATACTCATACGACATAGAATACTCTTTATTATGTACACCATATAGATTACAGAACATAGATATAAAGATTTTAGAAACGGTGACACAATTCATGCGATCTTTTACAGACAACCTTTAGAAATGAAATCCTTTATTATGCAAGTAATCACTTTTACAAGTCATATTTTTTTAAACTAGCTGGAGCCGGCTTTTCCTAACTGACTACCTCTGAGAAGAAAAACCGAAACAAACTCAGGAATCATCGTCTTTTTTCAAGTCCAGACATTAAAAATGAAAATGTTTGTAATAACTATATGTGCTTGCTTCGTTGGTTGGAATACTAAGGGGAAGGAGAAAGAAATAATTTAGCAACTTAATTATTCTGCAACCAAAACAGGCAAAGTCGCCTATTTATACTATAGTATCAGTCGCTATCGAGCGAGTCGCTGGCGACAAGTCGACAGTGCCCAATTATGGCTCTAAATGTGGCTATCATATAGCTGTGTTATGATATCCACCTTGTGTTTTGTTTTTTAACCAGTCAGCGTCATTATGCACTCACATATGAGGACTTCCGTACTTGTACTTACTTGATTATTTTTTTAACTTTTTAGTAATAAAAAATGTCGACGATAACACGTTTTTTGTAAAGAATTAAGAATATGGAAAATTCAAAAAAAGGAAATCCAATAAAGAGAATATCAACATCATCATCACCTAAGCCACATGAAGTATACTGCTGGACATGGCCTCCCCCAAAGATTTCCAAAAAGAACGGTAGGACGCGGCCTGCATCCAGCCATGATTCAGCCAGCAGCTATGGACCTCCGTTTTGTCCATGTTCATTTTCAAAGAGAATATTAAAGAACATAATTTTTGGGGGTCTATTGACAGCCTCTGTGGCGTAGCGGTAGCGAACGCGGCCGTTGCGCAAGGAGGCGCGGGTTCGATCCCCGCACAGTGCAAATATTTGTATGCATGAATATGAATATTTGCACTGGTCTGGTCGTGCCTCGGTAAGCACGTTAAGCCGTTGGTCCCGGTTGCCATACGAACATCTAGTGGCAGTCGTTACGGGTTGTTGGAGCCCTCAAAAAGTCAAACAATTGGTCTAACTGCAATGCTTCGATATCGCCTTCGGGTTGTGGAGGTCAGACGGCAGTCGCTTCGCGGAAAATGTCGAAGTTTAGCCAAAATAAGCAGTTAGACTGGTAAAGCGGACCCCAGACTCCAAAGCTGAAAAAGCTGCGGATGCGACTGGGATTAACGTTGAGATGATGATGATGATTTTTGGGGTCTAGAATAGTTTTTTTTTAATTATATGTTATATTAAATTTAAATTGCGTGTGTATAGAATAGAATAGAATAAAATACTCTTTATTATGTACACCACATAGATTACAAAAACATAAATATAAAGATTTTACAAAGGGTGACACAATGGGCACACTGTAACGGTTTGGTTACAGTGGATTTAATTATGTAAATCAACTGTAACACTAGTTCTTTAGTTTAAATAAACTCAGGGTGGCTAACTCCTCCCTTACCCGGCAGTTACAGTAAATTTAATTATGTAAATACTTGGTAGCTAGGAGCATTAAATAAAACAATAAATGGATACAATTACAAATTTATTTTTATAATTACCCTGTGTCATAAATATATGACAAAACAAACTCCTAACTTACCTAGACGATTTCCTGACTCACTCCGTCTCGGGTCGGAGTGGGACAGGGAATCCACATGAGACAATTCAGCAAGCTCAGGGTCGCTTGATGAAGGATTCGTGAGGTGAACCGTTGTGATCACGGCTCAGTCGTTGCAAAAGTATCTCAGGTTATGCACACAATATCAAGCCAATAGCCTTGTTGTAAAACTACTTGGTCTTTTCAGTACTAAGTACTTTTTGATATTTTGTTCTAATGTCAATATTAAAAGAAACAAAAAGATATGAATTGACTTTCGAATATAGCAACCATCATATACTGTTTTTACTGTTTTTATTCTTTTCAACATTTATTCAACAATACCAGAAATTACACAGATTCCAACATACGTTATCAGCACGAAGCTCTGTATATTTTACAATCAAATTTAAAAGGAGATTGGTGGTGGAAAATATACCTATTAACCATGTCTGCTGCAGTTTCTGGTATGTCCCTAAATGGTATTCCGATGCTTTGTAATAGAGAAGGATACACAGTGTGGAAATTTAAAATGCGAATGTTGTTAATGCATGAAGGATTATTGGAAACAGTAAGCGGAACATTTGAAGGGAATAAGACGCCCGACGATGTACGTAAGGATGAAAAGGCTCTTTCTAAGATATGCCTTACTGTAGATGGTGCTGCTATTTCGATTGTTCGACCAGCTAAGACCGCAAAAGAAGCGTGGGATGCTCTTCAAAAGTCCTACGAGAATCGCAGTTTGGGTCGTAAATTGTCACTGGAACGCAAGTTGTACAGGTACTCCTTATCTGACTTTTCTGACGTAGAGGCTTACTTAACCGCAATAACTACAACAGCACTAGACCTGGTCGATATTGGCAAGACCATAGAAGATAGTTCTCTGGCAGCAATTATATTGGGAGGTCTGACGTCTCGTTTCGAGCCCATGATCATGCCGCTTGAGAATGGGGGCGTCGAAGTCACAACAGATTTGGTGAGGACTAAGTTGTTGAGCGAAATGACGAAGGAGACTAAAGATGATGTGACTGCGTTGCAAACAAAACAAGTTATTTGCTTTAGGTGTAAGAAGCCTGGGCACAAGAGCCCTAATTGCCCTCTCAAAAAGAAGGAGAAAAAGGCATAGGCGAGTTGCTCTACAGAAAGTTGTTCTAAGGATAAGGGATTAGTTGTTTCAAGTTCAGGAAATGTCACGAAATTGGTTTTGGATGGTGTCACGGAACTGGCTTTGTCTGCACCTAATGTTCAGATATCTGAGAAATGGATTATCGACTCTGGTGCGACTACTCACATGACTCCACATGCTGAATGGTTTAATAGTTATCAACCCCATGATGGGAAGATAACTGTCGCAAATGGTAAAAGTTTGCCGGCTGTGGGCTTAGGAGACGTTGATTGACACAAATACCAATTACAAGAAGATTTCTAATGTAGTACATGTTCCTGATCTAGATTGTAATTTACTGTCGGTTAAAAAAGCAGTAGAGAAAGGTCTCTTAGTTGTTTTTGATAGTAATGGCTGTAATTTCTATAATTCTAATGATGTTTCTTTTACAAATGGTCCTGTTTTACATGGTTCTATTTGTGGTGGATTGTACACTTTAGATTGTACAGTAAAGCCGCAAAGTGTTTCAGCTTATAATGTTCACACTAATTTGTCCCAGTTTCAGCTTTGGCATAAGCGTCTAGGGCACCTCTGCCGTATTGGTATGGATCTACTCAGAAAAGGTCTAGCTGTTGGTGTGGAGTATTCTGAGGTTGACAAAGAACCATGCGTACCTTGTGTAGAAGGTAAGCAGGCCCGGAAGCCTTTCAAAGGGATAAAGTATAAGAAGGCTTCGTCACCATTAGAATTGGTCCATACGGATGTTTGTGGACCCCTGTCCACTAAATCTTTTAAAGGCAATAAATATTTTATTATTTTTGTAGATGATTATACACGTTTTATAACCCTATATTGTATGTCATCTAAGACAGAAGTTCAGAAGTATTTTTGTATTTCCTAAACACTTGTTGAGAGACAGACTGGCATTAAAATTCGAACCCTTCGGTCAGACAATGGGACTGAGTATGTCAATAAGGAGTTGACAGACTATTTGCAGGCTCAAGGGATTCGACATGAAACGTCTGTACCATATAGCCCTCAACAAAATGGGGTAAGTGAACGTTGCAATCGTAGTATTGTGGAGAAGGCCCGTTCCTTGCTGGCACAGAGCTCTCTGTCGAAAGCTTTTTGGCAAGATGCTGTTGAGACCAGTGTTTATTTAAAAAATAGGTCACCTCATCGTGCACTTCATGGTAAGACGCCATATGAAATGTGGTGTGGGAGTAAACCCAACCTGTCTCATTTAAGGGTGTTTGGTTGTCGAGCTTTAGTTCACGTGCCTTCATGCCAAAGAACTAAGCTAGATATGAAAGCTTCTGAATGTATATTTATTGGATATTCAGACGATCCAAGAAGTTATTATTTCCATAGCGCGGAAAACCCTCGGAGATTGATTAAGTCACGGGATATTACGTTTTTTGAAAATAACTTTTCAGGATTGAAGGATAAGCCTGTTCAGCCTGATCTTGTTATGAGTCCCAATGTCATTAACTGGTTTTCACAAACTTCTTCAGATGCCACATCGCCACTGGCAACTTCTATCTCATCTGCTTCTACTTCTTCTTCACCTACTTCAGAAGACGTGGAGTTGGCCCCGGTAGAGCAAGCTGAGGTTTTTGTGGACGCGACTGATGAAACGGGTGATGTAGGTGACGTGGAGTCTTCACAATCGGGTGAACAAACTGATCTGTCTCTGGTTCCTTCAAATGAATCCAGTGATGTTTATCCTGAAAGACGATATCCTGTACGAGTACGTAAGCCTCCAGATTATTATTCATACGGCACTCTCTGTGATGACTTGTTATGTGAGGATCCGAAAAGTTATCGTGAAGCTATTAATAGCGTTGATAAAGATAACTGGATCTCCGCAATGAATGATGAGTACAATGCCTTGTTGAATAAGCAAACTTGGACATTAGTGTATAAACCAAATAAAAGGGTTATTCCATGTAAATGGGTGTTCAAGATAAAGAGAGACGCCCACGGTGCAATAGTCAAATATAAGGCGCGACTAGTTGCGAAAGGTTTTAGTCAAGTTTGGGGGACTGACTATAATGAAACATTTGCCCCTGTGGTTCGAAATTCATCTCTGCGTACCCTTATAGCGTTGGCGGCAGAAATGGATTTGAAAATACAACACATGGATGTTGATACCACATTCCTCAATGGAGACTTAGAGGAGGAAGTGTACATGCAACAGCCTGAGGGATTTGCTGAGCACGGGGCAGAAGGTAAAGTCTGTTTGCATAGCTTATGCCACAAGCTATTTAAGTCAGTTTAATACCTGTTTTGATAAAAGGCATTGGTTGGCCGCAAAAAGGGTGTTACAGTATTTAAAAGGTACTGTGGATTACTGTATTACTTACAGGAAAGTTGGTGGACATCTGTGTGGATACACGGATGCTGACTGGGCGAATTAAGGGCGGATGTTGTAAAACTACTTGGTCTTTTCAGTACTAAGTACTTTTTGATATTTTGTTCTAATGTCAATATTAAAAGAAATAAATAGATATGACTTACTTTCGAATATAGCAACCATCATATACTGTTTTTACTGTTTTTATTCTTTTCAACATTTATTCAACAATACCAGAAATTACACAGATTCCAACAAGCCTACTTACATGCAACCTGTTGGAAACCCACTCTCACTCACTAGATACATCAAAACAAAGAAACAAGGACAGGGAGTCTACGTTTCGGATTAGCTCTCCTGACTAACGCTTCTGGATTACGGTACAAAGACCGCTACCGCTCCCAATTGTCTTTTCCTGAACCATAGACTAGTGCGTTCCGCGACTTGTATTTTAATTTCAGACTCATGAGTTAGTTCTTATTTTTTTTTTTTATCTCTTTATCCTAAGTCCTTTTTTATATTATTTAACCCGGTCGTTCTTTATTTGAATTTATTTATTATATTAACGACCGTCCTTTCGCGCAACGCCATCTCTCGGCTCGATGCAAAATATGTGACCCAAGTTTAGCCCGAGTCCAAGAGATGTCGCCTGCTGCTATATTTTGCTACGTGACAACACTCATGCATACTCATACATGCATGGGTATACTCTGATACCAGTGACATAATTCCAGGGACCATTTCAATTAAAACCAATATACTATTGTATGATTGTGTAAATTTTCTGAGTAAATTCAGATACAAATAACTTGATAATGAACAAATGACTAAGCCTATAACAAAGGGTGTGTAAATATCAACAGTCTACCTATTACGGTACAAAAGATACAACCCTATGACCTACAGACAGCTTGTGGCTTGCGGCACTAGCTCACGAGTCACTGACTATTAGCGTAGGCTGTGGCCTTGAACCCTGCCAAACGACCTCGCAGCTATAAAACGGTTCGAAAAAACTTTGTAATGAAACCGACGTGTCGTAAAACCAATGAATCAAACGTCCAGGGGTCAGGTACTCGGCTATTACAATAGTATGAAATTGGTCAATCAGTGATCTCATCATCATCAACCTTCTTATAGTCCCACTGCTGGGCACAGGTCTCCTCTCACACAGAAAAGGATTGCTCCATATTTTCGAGGTGGGTTGGCGAGATGTAGACATCGTGATAAATCGAAATAACAAAGGACACAAAAAATAATACACGAAATCAAAAACAATTCTAAAAAACTTAACGAAAATAATTATTAAAATATACATAGACACAAACATACATAATATCATTAGAGCGATAATAATTATATCATCATCATCACCCTTGTTATCGTCCCACTGCTGGGCACAGGTCTCCTCTCATACCTACAGAGAAGGATTGACCGTAATTACCACGCTTGCTTCAAGTTGTTCGTCTTCAAGATCAAGATGTTTTCGTTCACCTTTTAGTCAATCATTGGTGTCCAAGATATACTTAGAAAGTAAATAACAGAACGAAGAACGAGACCAGAACGAGTGTATGAACAGACAGCTGTGCTGCTGGGGAGTTTCTTCCGCCACTTCTTCTTCCCAGCGAAAGCATTAGGAAGTGTCGATGGGTGGGCGTTTTGGGGGACTGTCTTATGTAATATTGACGTTCAAAAGTGCTGACTCTCAGCCTAATTTGAATAAATTAATGACTTTTGATTTCATGTAACTTAGAAAAGTTATATTGGTAATTGCCTGACCTGGAATCGAACCCGAACTCTTATACTTGAGAGGCTGGTGTTTTAAGCACTAGGCCACCACGACTATTATCGATATAGTGATCTCATAATGATTGATTTTGATAAGTTTCTTAATATACTAAAAATGGCGTCATTACGACATTCCAGTGGTCAATCATTGACACTCCACTCAATATTAATAAAGGTTCAAAATTAGTTGTAGTTTTTCGAAAACCATTTTTACTAACGGGTTTTATAATAATAGGAATACGGCAGTGTCATTCTATCATCATTCCATTACGAGGCGATTGATATAATTGATCGATCATTATGAGTTTAGCAGATTACGAAATTTTAGTGCTAAAATTGCGTAATCTGACAATGGAAACGTGTTGAAAGGAAAAATTTATAAAAGTAGCAGACCAGACCCCTAAAGGCTGATAGTATATCATGCTCATCCAAATATCTCGCTGACGGTGACGTGGGAATCATTTAACTCCCATCAAAATGATTGAGCCGATCCATGTGTCATATTCATGAACGGACGCCGTCAGAGGGTATTGGTCATCTCTCAGCCGCCATAAACTATTTTAATATCGTATTGGCCTTACTGTGACTACTCTGGGTGGTTTAAAAAGTAATACTAAGTAATATTAAAAAAGTAGTACTTCTTTTTTACATAACCACCAAAAAGCCCGTGGTGGGTTATTTGGTGTCACCAACGAAAAGGAAGAAATATTTTATTCAAGCTATACTCGGTGGTAGGCCATAACATCGGCTGCCGGCAGAAGTTACCACCCACCAGACAAAGTCTTGCCGCCAAGCGATTCGTCGTGTTCCGGCATGATGTCTGGTGAAGCCGTATGGAGGACGGGTCTGAGCAGTTATGTTGCGATGTGTGGCGGGTACCATGCGCCAAATGTTGTTGTGTCGGGAGTTTGGTCGCGGAGAGTCTCCAGATCAATCTCCCTCTAGCGCAGCATCGTTGGTCGTGTTGTTGGGTTTAACCTTCCTATTCTTAAGTTTTTTAAGTGAATAGGCTTAATAAACTAGTGCGATTTACCATCAACGATTGCATCACTGCTTACCATCAGGCGGGATTGCAGTCAAACGCTAGTTTATAATTAATAAAAAAAAATTGATGAAAACATGTTAGTTGTTGCTACAAGACTGACTTTATTCAGAGACACCACAGAATGTTTGTCCGCATAAGGACGATTTAAATTTTACCCCGGTTTGCGCGGCGTGTAAACGTTTTAAAAAACCTTTTAACCATCGCTGCGGGTCTGAACAGTGCGGTACCTATAAATTAAAACTCGAACAACTTATCCTACATACTAATTACTAATTAGGATGGATAGTCTAAGCATAGGGCAATTAAACCTTCACAACGATAAGGTGGCGACATCAGAGTTAGATAAATTAATTATTGACTACAACTTAGACCTTGTACTCATTCAAGAACAATATCAAAACTCAAGTTTACGTCACAGGGTAGTGCAGCTGGATTGCAGGGCGCGAGCCGGAATTTATGTTGCGCGGTCTTCTAACTTTACGGTAACGTCTATACGTGACCTCATGACGCCACACTGTGCGGTTGCTGAAGTCTCATCAGCTTCTTTTAAAGTATTCGTTGTAAGCTGTTACTTTCAATATTCAGATCCTGTTACTCCTCATATACATAATCTCCGTCATGTCTTGCGGTCACTCGCGGGCTGCAAAGTGATCGTTGGCGCGGATGTCAACGCGTCATCGTCTCTGTGGTATGGCAAGGTTCGGGCAACCGATACCGAACGACGCTGCGCTGTTGAGGATTTCATTGCTGAGATGAACCTATCGATTCATAATACCCCCGATGCACCACCTACTTTTTGCAGCCAAATAGGCGAATCTTGTATTGACGTCACACTTTCTAGTGCCGACGTACGTTTGGATAGGTGGCGTGTCCTACCGGACGCGTCTTGTAGTGATCATCGCCTGATCGTGTACGAATTTGTTCCTGGTTATATTCAGGGTCCGTCTCATATTCCAGGTAATTTCAGATATAGATGTAAAGGTGCGAACTGGGAATTTTTTGGCTCGCTTTTTGCATGTCACGCCAAGGAGTTCACTCGGGACGGGCTGTCAGCCGAAGAAAGTGCTGACATTATGTCAGAAACCTTTACCTACTGTGCTGACATCGCCATTGGTCGTGGATCTATGACCAATATTCGTAGATGTGACTGGTGGAGTGATTATTTAGTTGAACAGCGCAAAAGATATCGCAGAGCGCGTAGACAGTTAAATAAACTCAAGAACCGAAAGATTACTGGAGATCTTCTTACGTCCGCTTTAAATGCTTTCAGAGTTGCCAAGTCACGCTACAAAGCATCGGTGGAAAAATCTAAGGGTAACTTGTTGCGGAAAATCGTTGACAAACTTGACAGGGAGGGTCCGTGGTCTCCCTTATATCACGAATTTAAAGCTAACAGATCGGTCGACCTTGCATACGTTCAAAACATTAAGGTCAATGATAAGCATACCACGGGCATAGAGGAAACAACAAAAGTACTAATTAATACACTTATCCCTGATGATTCACCGGCTAACGATAGCGACTACCACCAACAGATTCGAGCGTGGGCTCCTGTGCCACCTGAATCACCAATGTCAGACGTACCATCTAATGACGAATTTATAAATATTGTTAGAAAACTACCGGTCAACAAATCATCAGGGGAAGATAAAATATCTAATAGGATGATTAAAGAAGCGTGTAAAACAGCGGGTGATGCCATCTTAACTGTATATAACCGATGCATTGCTGAAGGCGTTTTTCCTCGTAAATGGCGACGCGGTTTCATACGAATAATACCAAAGTGTGGTGATAAACCACCGGATGATCCGAAGTCATATCGGCCTATCACGCTTCTACCATCTTTGGGGAAACTTCTTGAGCGCCTCATCGTTCCACGTTTACTACCGAACGGTCCAAAATTTCATAGTAATCAATATGGCTTCACCATCGGTAAATCAACAGCCGACGCGGCGCTTTCTGTCAGAAGAACCGTTAACCAGTCGGAACACAAGTACATGATTGGTATCTTTTTGGATATTTCTGGGGCTTTTGATAACGCTTGGTGGCCTATGCTGTTGTTAAAATTAAAAAACCGCGGTTGCTATAGAAACATATATAATCTCGTTTACTCGTACTTTATAAACGGTTCCGCGGTACTTAAGCTCGGTCATTTTTCTAGTACTAAAGCACTAACCATGGGATGTCCTCAGGGTTCAGTTGTCGGTCCTTATTTATGGAATTTGGGTTTTGATGATTTTCTCGCGATCCCGCTTCCTTGCGGCTGTTCACTTACTGGTTACGCGGACGATGGCCTACTGCTCATTCAGTCAAGTACCCGAGCCGGACTTGAGAACTTGGCCCATACTTGCCTAAATCTAATATCTCAGTGGGGTGATCGTAACCGCCTAGCGTTTGCGCCGCATAAAACCTATCAACTTCTACTAAAAGGTAATCTTAAATCATTGCCTACTATTAAATTTAATAACGTTCCCGTTAAAAAACAGCAATCCGTATGCTACCTTGGTATGGTCTTAGAAAGGAATTTTTCATTTATCGAACATATAAAAATAGTTGGCGAAAAAGCTAAAAGGAACTTTTATGCCCTAACTAGAATATCCAAAGCAACTTGGGGTCTATCATTCCTAACTTTAAAAACTATATATGGAGCTACCTACTTAGGATGTATGTGCTACGGTGCACCTGTTTGGGCCGATAGGGCCAGCATAGGGGCGGCGCGACGTAAACTGCTTCAAAGCCAACGTTTGGCATTGATATTTTTATGCAAGGCGTATAGAACAGTCAGTACTGAAGCCTTACCCGTTCTGGCAGGTGTACTTCCAGTCGATCTTGAAGTACAGCGACGTGCTTCAATGTACTACTCCGCGAGGGGGGAGGCCATGGACACTAACTTTGTTACACAACGCGACCTCAATAGAATTTCTAGATTATTTAAACCTCAGACTGACGTCTGGGAGGACCTCTTATCCGAATGGCAAAGTAGGTGGGATAATTCCATCAAGGGCCGGCACCTCCATCTGTTCTTTCCATCCGTTGGCGATCGGCTGGCTAAGACATGGCTGGAGGTTGACCACTGCGTTGCCCAATTTCTCACAGGTCATGGCAACTTTAAAAGTAAACTGTATTCTTTTAAACTTGTTCCTTCGCCTTTGTGTCAGTGTTCTACATCGAACTGTGAATTTGAACAGTCTGCACATCACATCTTGTGGGAGTGTATTCTTTGGCAGAATGAACGCAATATTATGTTGGATAGTGTACAAGTTACATCCGGAGTTGTTTATTATACGGACCTTGTTGAAACTAGAACTAATTTCCGTGCGTTCAGGCGCTTTTGCCATACCTATTATTGGAATCAATTGTAACAGCAAATACCTACTTAGGACCCATTAACTTGATCAAATGTTATTCCGTGGTGCTTGGCAATCTGGGCTTCTCCCAGTTGCAATAATGTCCCTTTGTGCCGATTGGCCTAGTTCTATTCTGTCTCCTGCTTATTATGGAGGGAAGTGGAAAAAATATCTTTTTTCTTACTCCTCCGCTATTCTTTTCTGATTAATTTCGTTGCGGGACCCAAGACAGTTGAAACATTTCTCCGGGACTCGTCGAGCTTCATTGCTCGGCGTTTTTCTGGCGGTCTCCACTGTTGATTCTGGCTTTCAGGAGTTGCAGTGGGTTGGGAACAGTGTGGCGGGTTTTCCCAAAAAAAAAAAAAAGACACCACAGAACCAAAGACAATAATAAATTATATGCGTAACACCCTAGATGGCATCTAAATCAATAAAAAATAAATGATTTTGATACTGTTTCATCAGATTTATCACTTGAATACACAATTAAATTATAAAGGGTGTACTGACATCGACGCACAAACGAGTACCATCCAGTACATGATTCTGAAACCCCAGTGGTGGAATTTTTCGTCGGCTTTTTCATGATTTTAAAGAATGAATTTAGTTTTTTTTCACTTCAGACTGTTCACAATTGCTATACTTTTATAACCCAATAAGATTTTAAAGTAAAAATTAAACAAGCAATTATTTAAAAACAAAATACCCGCCTGCATAAAACTCTAACGAACTGAAAAGGTAGAAATCGTCTGACTTTTGGTCGACAATGACGAATTAAAAACGATTGTGGCAGCTGATGATACACAATCTACGGCTGATATAGCAACAGCTTTCGACAAAACAAACAAAAAATACAAACTATATTGGACCATATGTGTCGAATTGGCAAGGTAAAGTATCTTGCCAAATGGGTGCCCCACGAACTCAATGATCGCCAGCGCGAAGTACGCGAGACGTGCCTGACACTGCTCAACAGACAAACAAATGAAGTAATTTTGAAACACATTGTTACCTGCGATGAAAACTGGATTCTGTTTGCTAACCGCAAGCGCTTAGCAAGTTGATTAGATCCTGGTTCAGCGCCTAAACAATGCCCCAAACGAAATCTTACCCCTAGAAAAGCGATGGTCCCTGTTTGGTGGACTAACCGGTGTGATTCATCACATCTTTTTACCAAACGGGATGAGCATTACTGCAGATGTGTACTGTGAAGAACTGAACACAATGATGGAGAAACTGGCACATCTCCAACCAGCATTGGTAAATCGCACCTCTCCGCTGCTCCTGCACGACAAAACGCGACCTCATACCGCACAACAGACAGTCTTCAAGTTGCAATAGAAGGTTGGTGGGGTTGGAGACTCTTCATCATCCGCCCTACTCACCAGACCTTTCGCCTACAGACTACTACTTTTTCCAGAATTTGAATAGATTTTTTTTTAAATTAAATTATAAACTAGCGCTTGACCGCAATCCTGCCTGATAGTAAACAGTGACGCAGTCGTTGATGGTAAAGCGCACTATCAGTTTATTAAGAGCCTATTCACTCTAGTCTTGAAGACACTCAAATTGTAGTCCGACGGAAACACCGCCGCTGGCAAACTGTTGCAGTCCCTCGATGTACGCGGTATAAAAGAGGAGGCGAAACGCTTCGTCCGGATCGTAATGGTGTTAACAACGTAAGGATGGAAACTTGCCATACGACGGGTTGTCCGATGGTGGAACGGAGATGGGGGAATTAAATCATGCAATTCCCTCGCACACTCCCCAAAATGCATCCTATAGAAGACCGAAAGCCAGCCTTTCGGTCTACGGTCTACTTTACGTCTGTGCTCTAGGCTTTGGAGACCGTCTCGAGTTAAGTCAGGGTTACCAATCAGCCTCTTCGCCCGCCTCTCCACTGAATCCAAAGTGGCCAGGTGACACTTACCAGCACCAGCCCAAATGTGGCTGCAGTACTTCACACACGAACCGAACTGTGCTTTGTACAACATTAAAAGCTGCCCTGGTGTGAAGTACCGCCGTACCTTTGCGATAACGCTAAATTTCTTGGCAGACGCCTTGGCCTTGGACTCAATGAACTGCCCAAAGTTTAGGTTGGAGGAAATCTCAACTCCCAATAGCTGAAGGCGGTCGGTACACTCCAAGGATACATTTCGAAAAGTAGGAGCCAAGGTGAACGGGCTCCTTTTGGGGGTGAAAAGACACGCCTGTGTTTTGGCGGTATTGAATGCTACAAGTTTGGCATTGCCCCATTCGGAGACTGCCACTTGCCTCTCGTCCAGCTGATTTCTTTAAGAATCAATAAACTGCCACTGTGTTGGCAAAAATACATTGATTGCATGGGGTTGGTTGGGATGGATTGGTGGGTGGTGATTGGTGCTTCAATTAATAATAAAAATAAAAAAAATTCTATTAAACGGCAATTTTATGTTTAAAGGCTTTTTTTATATAAACTATATTTAGAATCAATATATTTATTATAATTAAAATCTTTAATTTTGATACCCAACTCGATATGCTTGGCAGAAAAAAATATGTAATTCTTTTTTTTTTGTTCCATTTAATATTAAGTTATATACATATTTAGAATCAGTGTTTCAAATCCTTCATTTTGATATCCCACTCGATAAGCTTGGTAAAAATTTATTTCTTTATATCTCACAATATGGCGTCATACATCCACCATTTTGTTTTTTTTTAAATGTCACCTATTTAGTAGCAGTTGGGCAATTAAGGCAAATCTAACGATACCTCAAATGTGAAAATCCGTTCAGCGGTTCTGGAGATACTAGGTAATAAAGAATAATACATACAAGATAGGAGCTAAAAACATAACCCTCCTGGCAGTCGGGTAATAATTAGCTAATTACATAAAAAAGCACAATGAAAACAAAACTCGAAAAACTATCTTATCAGCTGATTTGATAGAGTTCACATCAGGGATCAACGTCATACCTACAAACCCGCACGGCGGCACGCTTGCAACGTTCAAAAGCCGAGCCGACGATTTTTTTAAACACTGGGTATTCTGTAACCGTTCATTAACGACATAAATGACTATCATAATTTTGTTAGTGGCATGCGGTGCAGCCTTTTCGCGAAGTTTGCGTTACGATGTCAGATACACCCTGTAATGTTCCCACTACTGAGTCACAGGCCTCCTCACAGTGGGAGGGAGTGGGCCATAATCTACCACTACTGCCACTGCGGGTTGGTAGATGTAACATGCCTTTGAAGTTTTTCCTCTAGGTATTATTCTCACGATGTTTTCCTTGACCGTTTTGAGAGCAGCGGTAATGAAATAAATTACAAAAAATAATGCGCCTGACGGGATTCGAACCTACGTTCTATAACGTGTAAGTCGCGGCCAATTTCACAAAGTCACCGCTACTCTATTTTTTTTTTAATTATTAACTAGTGCTTGACTGCAATCCCGCCTACTTTCACACTACAAGCGCACTAGTTTATAAAGCCTATTCACTTAAAAAACTTTGAGGAAGGATGACGGCAGTTGAACGAGGTGATGCAATGTTAAACCCAAGACCAACACGACCAAACGATGCTGCGCTAGAGGGAAATTGATCTGGAGACTCTCCACGACCAAACTCCCGACACAACAACATTTGACACATCGCAACACAACTGCTCAGACCCGTCCTCGGTACGGCTTCACCAGACATCATGCCGGAACACGACGAATCGCTTGGCGGCAAGACTTTGTCTGGTGGGTGGTAACTTCTGCCGGCAGCCGATGTTATGGCCTACCACCGAGTAAATATCTCATAATTTAAATAAAATATTACATTTTAACAACTGTAACATGCGAGTAGTACTGTACTAACCTTCGCCCCAATTTAATTGTATATCTGTATTATTGCTTCAATGTAAAACAAACTAAGACTTTATTCTTATTTTAAAAAAATATACTTAATTTTGTAAGTAATTAATTCGCCCCCAATTGCCTCAATGCGAACACTGATTGCATCAGTTTCCCGAGCAGAATAAAATTAACAAAAAATACGATACAGTAAAAAAAAAAGTACCTACCTACTTAATTATTTTATCCACTGAGAACAAACATACTGGACAATAAAAAAAAAACAATTCTTCTGTGCACTTAAAAATAAATTGTAATATAAAACAGTGAACAGCTGAGAAGACGGTAAATACTGGAATGATTTTATCTGCCGTCTTATCAGATAAGAATAATAGTGATATGGATTCATAGAAGACATAGTCGTAGGTAATAGTGGCAACAAATCACTTTACAAGTCATTCATAATAGTATGATTACCTGAATTATAAGAAAATCAGCCTGACTCAGTAAGTTCTGTAATTTTGTCAAGAAAAAAAGGAGTAGTTAACACTACTACGATCCGGACGAAGCGTTTCGCCTCCTCCTTTATACCACGTACATCAGAGAACTGGAACAACTTGCCGGCGGCGGTGTTTCCGTCGGGCTACAATTTGAGTGTCTTCAAGGCTAGAGTGAATAGGCTCTGAATAAACTAGCGCGCTATACCATCAACGACCGCATCACTGCTTAGCATCAGGCGGGATTGCGGTCAAGCGCTGGTTTATAATCCATACTAATATTATAAATGCGAAAGTAACTCTGTCTGTCTGTCTGTCTGTCTGTCTGTCTGTCTGTCTGTCTGTCTGTCTGTCTGTCTGTCTGTCTGTCTGTCTGTCTGTCTGTCTGTCTGTCTGTCTGTCTGTCTGTCTGTCTGTCTGTCTGTCTGTCTGTCTGTCTGTCTGTCTGTCTCTGTCTGTCTGTCTGTCTGTCTGTCTGTCTGTCTGTCTCTGTCTGTCTGTCTGTCTGTCTGTCTGTCTGTCTGTCTGTCTGTCTGTCTGTCTGTCTGTCTGTCTGTCTGTCTGTCTGTCTGTCTGTCTGTCTGTCTGTCTGTCTGTCTGTCTGTCTGTCTCTGTCTGTCTGTCTGTCTGTCTGTCTGTCTGTCTGTCTGTCTGTCTGTCTGTCTGTCTGTCTGTCTGTCTGTCTGTCTGTCTGTCTGTCTGTCTGTCTGTCTGTCTGTCTGTCTGTCTGTCTGTCTGTCTGTCTGTCTGTCTGCCTGTTCGTCTGTCTGTCTGTCTGTCTGTCTGTCTGTCTGTCTGTCTGTCTGTCTGTCTGTCTGTCTGTCTGTCTGTCTGTCTGTCTGTCTGTCTGTCTGTCTGTCTGTCTGTCTGTCTGTCTGTCTGTCTGTCTGTCTGTCTCTGTCTGTCTGTCTGTCTGTCTGTCTGTCTGTCTGTCTGTCTGTCTGTCTGTCTGTCTGTCTGTCTGTCTGTTCGTCTGTCTGTCTGTCTGTCTGTTCGTCTGTCTGTCTGTTCGTTCGTCTGTCTGTCTGTCTGTTCGTCTGTTCGTTCGTTCGTTCGTTCGTCTGTCTGTCTGTCTGTTCGTCTGTCTGTCTGTTCGTCTGTCTGTCTGTCTGTCTGTCTTCGTTCGTTCGTCTGGTTCGTTCGTCTGTCTGTTCTTCTGTCTGTCTGTCTGTCTGTCTGTCTGTCTGTCTGTCTGTCTGTCTGTCTGTCTGTCTGTCTGTCTGTCTGTCTGTCTGTCTGTCTGTCTGTCTGTCTGTCTGTCTGTCTGTCTGTCTGTCTGTCTGTCTGTCTGTCTGTCTGTCTGCCTGTCTGTTACACTTTCCCGCTTAAACCTCTCAACCGATTTTGATGACATTTGGCACAGACAATCTTTAGACCCTGAGAAATAACATAGGCTACCTTTTATCCCGGAAAAATTGATGTTCCCGAGGGAAATCTAAAAAGCGCGATATAACCGAACTCCACGCGGGCGAAGCCGCGGGCGGAAAGCTAGTATGTATATAAAAAAAAAGATTGTGAGAAAGAAGAAATGTGAAATCACATTATAGTGAATGAGTGTGTGATTGTTACTTCTTCACGCTCAAACGGCAAGCTCATCAGCATCATCAACCTTTTTATCGTCCCACTGCTGGGCACAGATCTCCTCTCATACAGAGAAGAATTGAATGTAATCACCACGCTTGCTCACTGCCGGTAGGCGATTTCAGACTTAAAGTCCAGGTTTCCTCAAGATGTTTTCCTTCACATTGTAATCAGTCATTGGTGACTTAGACTGACTCAATTTTGAAGAAATTTGGTGTTGACGTAACTCATGACCTAAGTAACACATTAATACTATCGGTTGGAATCTTTTCTAAACATATTGCAAATCCATTGCTCCGTGTGTTCGAAAATATGCCCGTTCAGACAACATAAATAACGCAATGTATGTTGTTCAACTGTCAAAATTAAACCCATTGCTACTGATAGTGTGTCACGTAATTACGTGTTGTAACAATAAAATGAATGGGACTATAACTCACTCGGATAAACTTTATTTTCACTTCATGTTTTAAAAACAATACTCTATAAAACAGTTATATGGTTATATTATCATATCTATAAATTTTAACCTTTCCTTTTGACCGCATTTTTACAACTAACATTTCATCAAAAACATTTTTCTCATTTCTGTCGAATCTGACTTCGTCTAAACTTGAATTAAATCTTATATATAAAAATCTCGTGCCACAGTTTTCGTTCCCATACTCCTCCGAAACGGCTTGACCGATTCTCATGAAATTTTGTGGGCGTATTGAGTAGGTCTGAGAATCGGCCAACATCTATTTTTCATCCCCCTAAATGTTAGGGGTAGTCCACCCCTAATTTTTTTTTTATGATACAACATACAAAAATACATACAATCCTAAATGTTCACCCTTCTACGATCAACCCTTATTTTTTAATAGCCATTTTAGTAGTTTAATCATTTTTCATCTGCGGTCTAAAACTGATCAATCGTCATTTAATTAGTTTTATTCCCGAGGGAAATCTAAAAAACCCGGTATAACCGAATACCACGCGGACGATGCCGCGGGCGGAAAGCTAGTTTCTTTATAAAAATCATCAGCCAGAGACAATATTAAAATTCAACCTCTAGATTACGCAGTTGAACGAAAACTTATTCAATTTTTTTTTTTTTTTTTGTTAATAGTTATAAACTAGTGCTTGACTGCAATTCCACCTGATGGTAAGCAGTGATGCAATCGTTGATGGTAAAGCGCACTAGCTTATTAAGCCTATTCAATTGGAATCTTTTCTGAATAGGCTTATTAAGCCTATTCACTCAAAAAAACTGAGTGAATAGGAAGGAAGACGGCAGTTGAGCGAGGTGATGCTATGTTTAACCCAACAACACGACTAACGATGCTGCGCCAGAGGATGATTTGGAGACCCTCCACGACCAAACTCCCGACACAACAACATTAGGCACATCGTACCCGGCACCCAACTGCTCAGACCCGTCCACCGTACATCCGTACGTACGTATTTCAAGAAATATTTATGTTTATAAGCTACACTGCAGTTGAAATGAAGAGCAGCATACCATGAAACACCGATAATTCGCTTCTCTAGAGGAAATTAAACATTTAAGTTAAAGGAGCAATGAGGAAACTCGACAGTGAGAAATATCTAATTGTTTAAATTAACAATCTTATGTAACTTTATCTCTTCAAGCACTCATTAAAATGATTGTCGTTATTAACTGATTCTTCATACTTATCCTATTATGCGGTACGGAAATTATAAGGAGGAAGTTGTGAGTTGTTTTGTTCAAAGGTAGAGGTGTACTTTGTCGACAGCCTCCGTGGCGTAGCGGTAGATAGGTTCGATCCCCGCACAGTGCAAGTATTTGTGTGCATGAATATGAATATTTGCACTGGTCTCGTCGTGCCTCGGAAAGCACGTTAAGCCGTTGGTCCCGGTTGCCATACGAACATCTACTGGCAGTCGTTACGGGTTGTTGGTGCCCTCAAAAGTCCAACAATTGGTCTAACTGCAATGCTTCGATGTCGCCTTCGGGTTGTGGAGGTCAGACGGCAGTCGCTTCACGGAAAATGTCGAAGTTTAGCCAAAACAGCAGTTGGACTGGTAAAAGTGGACCCCAGACTCCAAAGCTGAAAAGGCTTCGGATGCGACTGGGATTAACGCTGGGATGATGATGATGATGAGAGGTGTACTTTGTCGTGTAACAAGGAAAATAACTAAACTAACTAAGGAACTACATGATTTCATTCCACCATCGGACGACCCGTCGTACGGCGAGTTTCCACCCTTACATTGTTAACACCACTACGATCCGGACGAAGCGTTTCGCTTAATTCAATTTCAGTTGTTTAGAAAATTGTTAAAATTGTTATTATTAATGACTTTGCTTTTTTTCTTTTTTGTGATGTGATTGAACAATTTTAATGTAAATATTATTTCAATAAGTAATTTTTTATTATTTTGAATATTTGCATGCCTTGTCAAATGGCAAACATGTAGAGCCAATTTATATTTTTTCATCCTACATATACGAATAATAATTTCTGTATGTACACACATGTTTATGCAAATAAATAAATATTATTATTATTAATGTTTTATACCGCGTATATCGAGGGACTGGAACAACTTGCCAGCGGCGGTGTTTCCGTCGGACTACAATTTGAGTGTCTTCAAGGCTAGAGTGCTTGGCTCTTATTAAACTAGCGCGCTTTACTATCAACGATTGCATCACTGCTTACCACCAGGCGGGATTGCAGTCAAGCACTAGTTTATCCATACTATCCATACTAATATTATAAATGCGAAAGTAACTCTGTCTGTCTGTTACGCTTTTCCGCCTAAACCTCTCAACTGATTTTGATGAAATTTGGCACAGACAATCTTTAGGCCCTGAGAAAGAATATAGGCTACCTTTTATCCCGGAAAATTTGATGTTCCCGAGGGAAATCTAAAAAGCGCGATATAACCGAACTCCACGCGGGCGAAGCCGCGGGCGGAAAGCTAGTAATTTATAAAAGAACCTAACTAAAGGAAGAAAAGGGAATGAATTTAGAATCCTACTACTAATAAAGGCGACAGCTCATAAGGATAAATAAATATATACGGACAAATCACACAGATTGAACTAGCCCCAAAGTAAGTTCGAGACTTGTGTTATGGGATACTAACTCAACGATACTATATTTATAATAGATACAATAGATAAACATCCAAGACCCAGGACAATCAGGAAAAGATCGTTTTCCATCATGACCTGACCGGGGATCGAACCCGGGGCCTCCAAGGCGCAGGCAGGCTTGTTGACCGCTGTGCCACGGAAGTCAAAGGAGGAAGGAGGATGCATTAATGTCTGTTACCCTTTTACGCAAAATGTGCTAAACGGTAGGGAAATTGCGAAACACACTACCAGGAGTCATTTTGAAAGTTGAACAATATTCATTGCTTTATTTACGTCGTTGAGCAGACACATTTTTGGAACATATGGAGCAATGGATTAGCAATATGCTTCAAAATAATTTAGATCGATAGTAATAGTTTTTTACGAAATTAGGCTGCTGATTTGGATGAAATTTTCGGCAAACAGATAGTTCATAACTGAGAATAATAAATAGAATACTTCTTAACTCGATATTCATACAGGATCTACACATATGCAGGTGAAACCATGGAGCGCAGCTAGTATAATAAATTTACATACGTAAACATAAACATAATCAGCCTATATTATTCCCACTGTTGGACACAGACCTCCTCTCGATGAGAGGGAGTGGGCCGTAATCTACCGCGCTCACACATGTCTTCGAAGTTTTTAACTCTATGATATCCCGGTTTCCTCAAGATGTTTTCCTTCACCGTTTTCAATGCAACATTTGCAATGAGCAGTGGTAGCTTAGTGGTATCAAAATCAAAAGTCATTTATTCAAATTGTGCTGAGAATCAGCACTTTTTGAACGTCAATGTTACATAAGACAGTCCCCCAAAACGCCCGCTCTTCGTCACTTCCTAGTGCTTTCGCTGGCAAGAAGAAGTGGCGGAACAAACTCCCCAGCTGCACAGCTGTCTGTTCGTTTAAAAAAACCGGCCAAATGCGAGTCGGACTCGCACACCGAGGGTTCCGCCGTACAAACGTAGCGGTTTACAATTTATGACGTACTAGCTTTCCGCCAGCGGCTTCGCCTGCGTGGAGTTCGGTTATATCGCGCTGTTTAAATTCCCCTCGGGAACATCAAATTTTTTCGGGATAAAAGGTAGCCTATGTTCTTTCTCAGGGTCTAAAGATTGTCTGTGCCAAACTTCATCAAAATCGGTTGAGAGGTTTAGGCGGGAAAGCGTAACAGACAGACAGAGTTACTTTCGCATTTATAATACTAGCATTGATTTAGAATTTTTCACAGTTAAGAGGCAATTAGATTTAAGAAGTGTTTGATATGAATTTCAACTTTAATATCTCTACGCGTTCATGTGAAAAAGGGTAGGTAGTTAGTAAGTTTATAATTATTAAAAAAATATTTTATGTCATGTAAGCAAAAATAATATTTTAATATTTTATGTAACTTCAAATTTATCATTTTCACAATTTTTCCTTTATCTGTCTGTACTATAATATAACGTTGCTTCGTGCCGAATTTCAAGATTCTGAATTCACGGGAAGTACCTTGTAGGTTTTGATTCCCTAGCGTGTGACGGAAATTCGTCTAAGGTGTCGGTATAAACTGCTGTATCTTTTGATCGCTTTAACTTAGAAGTTTGATTTTGTAACTGCTTAAAGCGACAATAGACCTAGGTATTTGGTATAAATTTCAATTTGATTACTTTATTCGTTCGTGAGAAATAAGGTAGTAAGTTTCATTTTATTAAAATATGTTTATTATATTATATAACTAAAAAAATGTGATTTTCGCAATTTTTCCTATATTTGCATTAGATGACAATCCTTCATGCCAAATTTCAAGATTCTGAGTTTACGGGAAGTATCCTGTAGGTTTTGATTCCTTTGCGAGTGTCGAAAATTTGTTGAAAATATCGACATATCGGCTGTATCTTTTGATTGGCTTGGCTTAGAAGTTTGATATTTTCACAGCTTAAAGCGACAATAGACCTAGGTATTTGGTATAAATTTCAATTTGATAACTTTATTCGTTCGTGAGAAATATGGTAGTAAGTTCCATTTTATTAAAATATGTTTATTATATTATATAACTAAAAAAATGTGATTTTCGCAATTTTTCCTATATTTGCATTATATGACAATCCTTCACGCCAAATTTCAAGATTCTGAGTTTACGGGAAGTATCCTGTAGGTTTTGATTCCTTTGCGAGTGTCGAAAATTTGTTGAAAATATCGACATATGGGCTGTATCTTTTGTTTGGCTTGGCTTAGAAGTTTTATATTTTCACACCTTAAAGGGACAATAGACCTAGGTATTTGGTATAAATTTCAATTTGATAACTTTATTCGTTCGTGAGAAATAAGGTAGTAAGTTTCATTTTATTAAAATATGTTTATTATATTATATAACTAAAAAATGTGATTTTCGTAATTTTTCCTATATTTGCATTATATGACAATCCTTCGTGCCAAATTTCAAGATTCTGAGTTTACGGGAAGTATCCTGTAGGTTTTGATCCCTTTGCGAGTGTCGAAAATTTGTTGAAAATATCGACATATGGGCTGTATCTTTTGATTGGCTTGGCTTAGAAGTTTGATATTTTTACAGCTTAAAGCGACAATAGACCTAGGTATTTGGTATAAATTTCAATTTGATAACTTCATTCGTTCGTGAGAAATAAGGTAGTAAGTTCCATTTTATTAAAATATGTTTATTATATTATATAACTAAAAAAATGTAATTTTCGCAACTTTTCCTATATTTGCATCATATGACAATTCTTCGTGCCAAATTTCAAGATTCTGAGTTTACGGGAAGTATCCTGTAGGTTTTGATTCCTTTGCGAGTGTCGAAAATTTGTTGAAAATATCGACGTAATCGGCTGTATCTTATGATTGGCTTGGCTTAGAAGTTTGATATTTTCACAGCTTAAAGGGACAATAGACCCGAGTATTTCATTTAAATTTCAGCTTGATACGTCCACGCGTTCTTGAGATAAAGGGTCTTGACAGACAGACAGACAGACAGACGGACAACAAAGTGATCCTATAAGTGTTCCGTTTTTTCCTTTTGAGATACGGAACCCTAAAAAACACATGACTTTATACAATACTATCAGCCGTTCGAACCCCATCAGGCGCTATACTTTGTGTAAATTATTTCATCACCACTGCTCACAAAACGGTGAAGAAAATTTACATAAAAGTAAAAATTAAACAATGTTTGATGGGATGTAGGCGACATTAAGTATAGAAGATGATGATAAATAATGAGTAGGAGCTGGTGTCGTGGACAATAATCAAAACAGCGCCTATCAGTAATGTAATGGTTATTTTGACCTTCAGGAATGAATGAAAATAAGTGTGAGTATGTACGGAGGACAGCAGGTCAAGCTACCGAAACTGTCAAAAAAATATTCCCAATCAATCTTGAGCTTTAATACTTTAGCGATGAAGTTAAAAATGTAATAAAAAAAATATTAACAGGTAGCTTGATATGCTGTCGTTTGTTATATTTCAAATTTTGAGCCTCGGAGGCCAAATTTTCTCGGTGGTAGGCCACAACATCAGCCGCCGGCATAAGTTACCACCCACTAGACAAAGTCATGCCGCCAAGCGATTCGTCATGTTCTGCCATGATGTCTGGTGAAGCCGTACGGAGGACGGGTCTGAGCAGTTGTGTTGCGATGTACGTGCCGGGTACGATGCGCGAAATGTTGTTGTTTCGGGAGTTTGGTTGTGGAGGGCCTCCAGCTCAATCTCCCACTGGCGCAGCATCGTTGGTCGTATTGTTGGGTTTAACATTGCATCACCGCGCTCAACTGCCGTATTCCTTCCTATTTACTCAGTTCTTTTGAGTGAGTAGGCTTAATAAACTAGCACGCCTTACCATCCACGATTGCATCACTGCTTACCACGAGGCGGGATTGCAGTCAAGCGCTAGTTTGTAATTTATATAAAAAAAAGTGGAATCAGCACTGTATCACTTTAAGTATATACCAACGTGTAGACATATTAGTAGAGGTTTCGATCGAGTAATCGATAATAGGTATAAATATCCAAGAAAAACAAAATAAGCAACCAAATCACAACATAATATCACTCGTGAAATAAACAAAGCCTTTCGTTCATCATTTCACAAAACTCTTAACGTTCACCATACAAATCTATCTGTCTCATCATCATCAAAAACAAAAATTTACTTTAAGCCTAAGCGATCAATTTCGCATTAAGAACTTTATCGCAGTGGGCATAATGTTCGTAATACCATAACTGGCTCAAAGATTTGAGCTTAAACCAAAGAAATTAATGACGTAGATATAATTAATTGTCTGTGACTTGAAATAAAGTCAAAACTCTTTCCTGTATTTAGGTGGATAAATTATTAGCTCTTGATTTATTTACATGAATCTTCATTAGCATTGGTGGGCTTTACGACAATTGATTTGAACTCATTATTTTATCTCGCCGATGATAAAATTACTGGGTCAAAGCTGTTATGCAACAATACTGACTGGGATTGCACGGTTAGCGCAGTGGTTAAGCTATTGACGGCTGCGCTGCGTGTCGCAGGTTCAATTCCCGCACGGTACAACTATTTGTATGACCTTCAAGTAGTTGTTCCGGATCTGGCTGTTTGTGTATGTGAGTTTATATATTTGTAAACCCACACGATAGGTACAGGAAAAATTTCTAGTGTGGGGTAATGTTTTATAAAAAAATAAAATAAAAAAGTAGGGGGAGAGCGGGGCTGAAAATGCCGATTTTGACAAATCCATATATAAGATCCGGCAGTACTTCACACCTGGGCAGCTCATAATGTTATACAAAGCACAGGTCCGTTCGTGTGTGGAGTACTGCAGCAACATTTGGGCTGGTGCTGCCAAGTGTCACCTGACCACTTTGGATTCAGTGGAGAGACGTGCAACGAGGCTGATTGGTGACCCTGATCTAACTCGAGTTGGTCTCCAAAGCCTAGATCACAGGCGTAGAGTAGCCAGCCTTTCGGTGTTCTATAGGATGCATTTCGGGGAGTGTGCGAGGGAATTGCATGATTTAATTCCCCCATCTCCGTTCCACCAGCGGACGACCCGTCGTACGGCTGGTTTCCACCCTTACGTTGTTAACACCACTACGATCCGGACGAAGCGTTTCGCCTCCTCCTTTATACCGCGTACATCGAGGGACTGGAACAATTTGCCAGCGGAGGTGTTTCCGTCGGACTACAATTTGAGTGTCTTCAAGGCTGGAGTGAATAGGCTCTTAATAAACTAGTGCGCTTTACCATCAACGATTGCGTCACTGCTTACCATCAGGCAGGATTGCGGTCAAGCGCTGTTTTATAATATGTAAAAAAAAAAAGATTCGGATAAAACAAGTACGTCAAAAACAAGTATGTCTGAAAGTAGTGGTTTATCCTAAGCTAAGTTTATCCTGGAAGACGAAGCCTAGGACCCCAAAAAGGTGGACCGATGACCTGGTGAAGGGCGCGGGAAGCCGATGGATACGGGCAACACAAGACCGGTCAGCGTGGAAAGCCTTGGGGGAGGTCTTTGTCCAGCAGTGGACATCTTTAGGCTAAAGAAGAAGAAGAAGCTTATCCTAAAAATGGATTAGGGCTACTGAGGCAGGAATTTTCTCACAATGCGAGCCATGTCGAGGACTAGGTATATCCTGCTATTTTAACCAAGTCCTTGGTCCAACCTAATGAGCGACAGAGAATTATTTAGATTATGCACAACTCAAAAATCAGACTATAATATTCCCATTTCTAGGACATGCCTCCTCTCGGTAAGGGCCGTAATCTACCATGCGGGCCCCTGGATAGATGTCAAATGAATAACTAAATTATATATCTATATTATCTATACTAATATATAAAGCTGAAGAGTTTGTTTGTATGTTTGTTTGTTTGTTCGCGCTAATCTCGGCAACTACTGGTCCGATTTAAAAAATTCTTACGTTTCGTTGCGTTGGATAGCCCCTCAATCCAGGAAGGCTTTAGGCTATATAACATCACGCTGCGACTAATGGGAGCGGAGCATAACTAACTCCACGCGAACGAAGTCGCTGGCGGAAGCTAGTAATTAATAATAAATTAATTTTAAATGTGGGCCCCTGGATAGATGTCAAATGAATAACTAAATTATATATCTATATTATCTATACTAATATATAAAGCTGAAGAGTTTGTTTGTATGTTTGTTTGTTTGTTCGCGCTAATCTCGGCAACTACTGGTCCGATTTAAAAAATTCTTACGTTTCGTTGCGTTGGATAGCCCCTCAATCCAGGAAGGCTTTAGGCTATATAACATCACGCTGCGACTAATGGGAGCGGAGCATAACTAACTCCACGCAAACGAAGTCGCTGGCGGAAGCTAGTAATTAATAATAAATTAATTTTAAATGAATAGACAGCTGTGCTGCTGGGGAGTTTATTCCGTCACTTCTTCCCAGTCAAAGCACTTGGAAGTGACGAAGAGCGGGCGTTTTGGGGGACTGTCTTATGTAATATTGACGTTCAAAAAGAGCTGATTCTCAGCCTGATTTGAAAAAAAAATAAAGAATGTCTTCGAAGTTTTGGCTCTAAGACATGCCGGTTTCCTCACGGTGTTTCCCTTCGTCGTTTTGAGAGCAGTGGTAATGAGCTAATTTATACAAAGTAAAGTGTCTGATATGGTTCGAACCTACGACCTACAACTTTTATATCGCGGCCGATAAAAATAGGCCAACGCTGCCAAAAAAAAACATATTTATTTCTATACGTAATTTTTTTATAGTCACTGGAATATACGGGGTGTATCTGACATCGTAACGCAAACTTCGCGAAAAGGCTAGACCACATGCCACTAATAAAATTATGATAGTTATTTATGTCGGTAATGAACGGTTACAGAATTCACAGTCTTTCAAAAATGTGTCGGCTGGGCCTTTGAACGTTGCAAGCGTGCTGCCGTGTGGGTTTGTAGGTATGACGTTCATTCCTGATGTGAACTCTGTTAAATCAGCTGATAAGATAGTTTTTCGAGTGTTGTTTTCATTGCGCTTTTTTGTGTAGGTAATAATTAATTTTTAAATTAAAATCTTATTGGGTTATAAAAGTATAGCAATTATGAACAGTCTAAAGATAAAAAACTACATACATTTTTTTTTAAATCATGACAAAGCCGACGAAAAATTCCACTACTGGGGGTTCAGAATCATGTACTGGATCAATGGTACTCGTTTGTGCGTCGATGTCAGATACACCCTTTATATGTATGTAAACCGGTATTTCAAGGTAGACAGCCAATTTAGCTGCGAGTGTAATAAGGACCGGTTTTGATACTTGTACGTGTACACGCGTGGAGTTGCTTTATACATACAGAGTGGTGCTGACAATACGACAATAAATGAAAACACGAACAATGCTGGTTTATAGCAATAATCCTAAACCATAGAAAAAATTGGTCTCCGTGGTAGGCCATAACATCGGCTGCCGGCAGAAGTTACCACCCACCAGACAAAGTCTTGCCGCCAAGCGATTCGTCGTGTTCCGGCATAGTGTCTGGTGAAGCCGTACGGAGGACGGGTCTGAGCAGTTGAGTTGCGATGTGTGCCGGGTACGATGCGCCGAATGTTGTTGTGTCGGGAGTTTGGTTGTTGAGAGTCTCCAGATCAATCTCCCTCTGGCCCAGCATCGTTTGCTCGTGTTGGTCCCGGGTTTAACATTGCATCACCTCACTCAACTGCCGTCATCCTTCCTATTCCTAAGTTTTTTAAGTGGATAGGCTTAATAAACTAATGCGCTTTACCATTAAATATTGCATCACTGCTTACCATCAGGCAGGATTGCGGTCAAGCACTAGTTTATAATTATTAAAAAAAAATAAAAACCTAGCATCAAAAATAAAAAAAAATGAAAATTGCAAACCGAATAGAACATCCTTTAAAAATATTGGTTCAACGACCTCCGATAGGCGATAGCGAGATCCTGTATCGACTTGCTTTTTTCGCGCCATTATTATTAAAGTTTGGTACCGCAGGATGCGGCGGTCATTAACCTGTAAGCGCTTCCTTATCAACATGTACCTATATCATGTAGAAAAGTGAAAAATGAATAATAATTTCCTGTGACTAAACTAATGGACATATCTGTATGATTTTTTATGGGTAGACTGAGAATGTGAGATGTTTAATTTATTGTCGTATTGTCAGCACCACTCAATATAAAGATATGATTTGAAATACTTTGAATAGATGGTATTCAGCTGCATTCGATTTGACTTTGCCTTAGAACCGATGACCGTTGCAGAAAACGTGTTCAAAGTGGAGAACGCGAATCGATAAATGGAGCGACGATATTCGTAGGATGGCTGGTAATAACTGGATGAGAGATACCAAGAATCCAGTTGGATGGCGTGAAATTGGAGAGGCCTATCTCCAGCAGTGGACTGCTACAGGCTGATGATGATGATTATGCTTTAACATCAAAAACAATATTCATCATCATCAATATTTATTATCATTTATCATTTATCATCATCATCATCATCATCATCATCATCAGCCCCTACTCGTCCACTGCTGGACATAGGCCTCCTTCATGGCACGCCAACAAGCTCGATCCTGAGCAGTTCTCCGCCAGCTACTACCAGCCACCTTTTTGCTGCTCTTTGCGTCGCTCCATCTCGCCCAAGGGCGTCCCACGCTACGTTTGCCGAGACGCGGCCTCCACTCGAGAACTCGTTTACCCCCACGGTTGTCGGTCCTGCGGCATATTTGACCAGTCCATTGCCACTTCAGCTTGTTAATCCTCTCAGCTACGTCGGTGACGCTGGTCCTCTGTCGGATCACCTCAATTCTGATGCGGTCCTTCAGAGAGACGCCCAACATAGCCCGCTCCATAGCTCGCTGAGCAACTTTAAACTTATGGACTAGTCTGACCGTTAGTGTCCACGTCTCGGCTCCGTAAGTCATGACGGGTAAGACGCACTGGTTGAAGATTTTTGTCTTCAAACATTGGGGTATAGGCAACGAAAATACCCGACGAAGTTTACCAAACGGGGCAGCGTTTGGTAAACGTTTTACCCTAATTGCAACGTTTGCCCGAGGTACACATATTCTGAACCAACTTCGAGCGGCATTCCATTTACGGCAACCGGTCCCGGAGTGACCCGTTCATTGAACATAATTTTGGTCTTATCTAAGTTCATCCGGAGACCGATGCGTTGGGAGGAGTCAGCTAAGTTGGCCAGCATTTGTTCCAGCTCTTGTTGCGTTTCCGCCATGATGACGATATCGTCCGCAAATCGCAAGTGTGAGATGTACTTGCCAATGATGTTAATGCCCCGACCCTGCCAAACCAGCGTCTTAAACATATCCTCGAGGGCATTGGAGAACAATTTGGGGGAAATAACGTCCCCTTGTCTCACTCCTCGCTTAAGAGGAAAATTTCTAGTCTGCTGGTTCTGGACTTGGACGGACTTTGTGGCGGCGTCGTAGAGACACCTCATCACTTGGATATATCGCCAATCGACTTAACATCGCTGCAAAGATTCAAGAACAAACCAGTTCTCGATGATAGAGTCAAAGGCCTTCTCATAGTCCACAAATGCTAGACACAGGGGCTGATTATACTCTTCGGTCTTCTGTATAATCTGCCTCACTATGTGTATGTGGTCTATGGTACTATATCCTCCTCGAAACCCAGCCTGCTCAGGCAGCTGGAATTCGTCGAATCTACGCGCTAGTCGGTTCGCGATCACTCTCGAAAACAGCTTGTAGACATGGTTCAAAAGCGAAATGGGTCTATAGTTCTTCAGTAAGGTTTTATCACCTTTCTTGAAAAATAGAACCACTACGCTTCTGTTCCATGCCTTAGGAGTTCTCCCCGAAAAGAGAGCAGAATTAAATATACGCTGAAGCTCTTTTAGCACAGGCGTACCTGCAGCTTTCAAGAGCTCCGAGGTAATCTCGGCTAGGCTGATCTCAGGGAGGTCTTCGGTGTAGTGCCGTGTGAGAGTGGCTCTGGAATCTTCATTGCGGGGAACTGGTTTAGGCGCTTGCGAGGTATACAGCTAACTATAGAAGGTTTCAACCTCCGCAAGTACAAGCTTTTGTACGAAGACTTTCGACCCCCGGTTTAGCTCTATCGCTTCCTCTATGGAGCGTGTGTTGAAGCTCCGGAGGTCTCGCCTTACCGCTTTTGAGATGTTTTTATTGAGGGCCCTGAGTTCTGACGAGGTTGATGGTGGGTTTTCTCGTCGATCCTTCATAAGCCGGAGAGTCTCTTGCGAAAGTTTAGACCTTCTGCCAGTTCGTTTCATCCCGCAGAAATTGGCGCCTTCTTCTCGCGAGATTCCAACTACCCGATCGAGGTCCCGGTCAATGTCAACGTCGACTGTGGTTTCCAAGGCTGAGAATCGGTTCTCCAGTTTTAGCTGGAAAGCTTCAGATCGAGCAATGGTTTGGTTCAGGTTGGGTCGGAGCGTAGACCTCATCAGACGGAGACGTTCAAGCTTCAAGTTGATATTCAGAGTGCCTCGAACTAATCGGTATCATTTATCATTTATCATCTATCAATTCCTAACCTGTGCCACATCACACTGTCTTCCGCCTTACGCATCCAATTTGTACCAGCCACCACCAACTTAAAGTCATCGGTCTATCTATTATATCTAGGAGAGTCCCACACGTCCTATCCTTCGTCGAACGTGACTATCATTTTCGATTTGCTTACTCTGCAAGCTACGTCGATAACTCAGGTTGAAGTAATGAAAAAAAAACTTTGCTTGGTGTTCCACATTACAATAAAAAAAATCCTCAAACTAGGAATTTCTTCTGTATCGTGGGTGTGTTTACAAACATTCAAACTCACACACACAAACAAACAGACCCGAACCATTAATAATTATTTCTTACTAGCTTTCCGCCCGCGGCTTACCTGCGTGGAGTTCGGTTATATCGCGCTTTTTAGATTTCCCTCGGGAACATCAAATTTTACTGGGATAAAAGGTAGCCTATGTTCTTTCTCAGGGTCTAAAGATTGTCTGTGCCAAATTTCATCAAAATCGGTTCATATGTTTAAGCGGGAAAGCGTAACAGACAGACAGACAGAGTTACTTTCGCATTTACAATATTACTAGCTTTCCGCCCGCGGCTTACCCGCGTGGAGTTCGGTTATATCGCGCTTTTTAGATTTCCCTCGGGAACATCAAATTTTACCGGGATAAAAGGTAGCCTATGTTCTTTCCCAGGGTCTAAAGATTGTCTGTGCCAAATTTCATCAAAATCGGTTGATAGGTTTAAGCGGGAAAGCGTAACAGACAGACAGACAGAGTTACTTTCGCATTTATAATATTAGTATGGATTTTTCATATAATTTTGTTAATTATTGTATTACTTTAATTACACTCAACATGCAGCAATAATGTATGTACAACAGCTAAAGTAATAAAATATTTCCTTGATTTTTTATACTAATCTGTATTAATATATAAAGCTGAAGAGTTTGTTTGTTTGAACACGCTAATCTCAGGAACTACGAGTCCGATTTGAAAAATTCATTTTGCGTTGGATGGCCCATTGATCCAGGAAGGCTTTAGGCTACATAACATCACGCTGTGGCCAATAGGAGCGGAGAATAACAAAAATTTAAAATGAGTGCTGTATATTTTGGGGTTAAAATAAAATTTTCAAATAATCATCTCCACGTAAACGAAGTCACTGGCGACAGCTAGTGTGATTTAATTGTATTATTTAGAGACACACTTGGACTCTGAGTCTCTAGATAATACATTGCCTTGTCACGTGTTTATAATATTGTGACTTGTGACCTTACCATAGGGTCGAACAGAACAGTACAGAGTACAAGTACTATTATAGCTGTCCAACTGAATGGATTATTAACACACATTACATTTATAACACGTACCTAAGTCACTCTCCGAGAAGTTTGCAAAAGTGTAATTTATCCACTTCTGGTAAGTTATTACACAGCCAAATTTAAAATATTTTTTTTAATAGTTATAAACTAGTCCTTGACTGCAATCCCGCCTGATGGTAAGCAGTGATGCAATCGTTGATGGTAAAGCGCACTAGCTTATTAAGCCTATTCACTCAAAAAAACTGAGTGAATAGGAAGAAAGACGGCAGTTGAGCGAGGTGATGCAATGTTAAACCCAAAAACACGACCAACGATGCTGCGCCAGAGGATGATCTGGAGACCCTCCACGACCAAACTACCAACACAACAACATTAGGTACATCGTACCCGGCACACATCGCAACACAACTGCTCAGACCCGTCCACCGGGCTTCACCAGACATCATGCCGGAACACGACAGAAGGAATTTTGTTTGTTTTGAACAAGATTTTTTTTGTCCCCAAAAGACGTCCACTGCTGGACATAGGCCTCATCCAAAGTCCTCCGTGACGACTGATCCTGCGCCTTCCGAATCCAGCGGTTTCCTGCGACCGTCACCAGGTCGTCGGTCCACCTTGTCGGAGGCCTACCCACGCTGCGTCTTCCGGTCTTCCTTAAGATAAATGCTAGTAAATAATAACAAGTTATTTCGTGACACGACAGGTGTGCGCACAGTTTCGAATAATGGACAGTTTAGTAGAATATGATCTTTCTGTAGAAGTTGCAGTAAATACGTTTTCTTTCATATTATATTCCTTATCAATTTCGTCCGTTAGCATAGTTTGTAGGTATGTTGTTAGAACTATACCTGTGTGCAGCCATCTATCGAGCGGCCAGTAACGAGCAACATAGGTTCAAAACATGCACTTACTTTAAGAAAGTTTACAGCTTGGAACGTCAAGTCCGGCAGCCATTCCTAGAGTTTAGTTTTAGTAGGTAGTCCATTGATTAAAAAAAAAGTTTATTATTCAATTGTATCCAGAATAACTTCGCTTCAAGAGTTTCCAAGGATTTTACAAATGAGGCTTCAGTGTTTTGCATCTGAATTTTAACGCCTGAAGCTTTTTAGGAGCAACCGGCATGAATGTAAATATTTTAATAATTTTTTTTGGAAGGATTCGGTTAAAATTTACGCACGGGTTGGTATAATCATCCTGCAAAATCTTGCACAGCCGAGATATAGGCTTCGAAATGTAAATCTATACTAATATAATATACAAAACTGAAGAGTTTGTTTGGTTTTTTGAATGCGCTAATCTCAATAACTACTGGTATGATTTCAAAAATTCTTAGTGTTAGATAGCCCATTAATCCAGGAAGGCTATATAACATCACGCTGCGACCAATACGAGCGGAGACTAACTAACTCCACGCGAACGAAGTCGCTGGCGGCCGCTAGTTAAGGATAAAATAAGATTAGAACAGTCATGTTACTTTATTGAGAAATATTAGACCGCCTACTATAATATTTATATAGTTTACCCGACGTATACTCAGTTAAGGCTCCTAGATTTACAAAAATAAGGACGCCCTTAATAAAAACTGTTGTGCTCTAAGCTTATTAATTGCACACTCACAAAACCCAGGTTTCGGAGACGTCAAGGCCCGACGCCCATTAATGGCTTCGGCACGGCTGAGGATATCAGTTGATAAAAATCATTATAAGATACTTGCTTTCCGCCCGCGGCTTCGCCCGCTTGGAATTCGGTTATATCGCGCTTTTTAGATTTCACTTGGGAATATCAATTTTTTTTTAATAAAACGTAGGCTATGATATATATGAGATAATCTTTAGACCCTTCTCAGGGTCTAAAGATTATCTGTGCCAAATTTAATCAAAATCGGTTGAGAGGTTTAAGCGGGAAAGCGTAACAGACAGACAGACAGAGTTACTTTCGTATTTATAATATTAGTATGGATTAACTTCGTGGCAATAAAGTGAAAATTTCCATGATATATGATCATAGGCGTAGCCTGAGCGGGGGTAGGCAGCTGCCCCCTCCCTCCTGGAAATCTCTCAGAACATGTATGAACTCCCCTAATTACGAATCCATACTTCTGGATCCTTTGGAACGCCGTCGCCCACCATGCTGCTGTCGCCAAGGCAAGACTCGGGAGTAGCTTGCTATGCTTACGGCCGCCTCGTCATCACTGATCCCTAAGAACGTTGCAGCATGCCAAGACATAGTTTCCGACAGTATGCGTTTATATGCAGGGATGCCGAATGATCCTTTCCCTTCCCAATGCCAATGGGCCTAAATCAGAAGACTATTTTTTTTTTGTGTCAGAAACTCAAGTGCTTGAAGTCTGCTGTGATTGAATGACTTAATCCATACTTCCATACTAATATTATAAATGCAAAAGTAACTCTGTCTGACTGTCTGTCGGTCTGTCTGTCTGTCTGTCTGTCTGTCTGTTACGCTTTTCCGCTTAAACCTCTCAACCGATTTCGATGAAATTTGGCACAGACAATCTTTAGACCCTGAGAAAGAACGTAGGCTACCTTTTATCCCGGAAAAATTTGATATTCCCGAGGGAAATCTAAAAAGCGCGATATAACCGAACTCCACGCGGGGGAAGCCGCGGGCGGAAAGCTAGTTATTAATAGTTATGTCTATAATTTTTCTTGCACTTATACTTGTCAATCATTTTCGTAATCATTATAAAATTTCTAAAGGTCCACAATTCACATAAAAGCAATCGAATGCAGCACATTAAGTTGGTTGCAATATTGATGATGTCTTTGGCCTACATGCTTCTCAAACAACAGTCTGTTAGATATGGTTCATCTCCATTTGTGGAATGTTCTATGGACTGAATCCTAGGGGCTTATATTCTGAATCTTTTGTTTTTCTTATTATAAACTAGAGCTTGATCGCAATCCCACCTGATGGTAAGCAGCGATGCAATCGTTGATGGTAAAGGGCGCTAGTTTATTAAGAGCCTATTCACTTAAAAAAACGTTGAGCAAGGTGATGCAATGTTAAACCCAACAATACGATCAAGGATGCTGCGCGAGAGGGAGATTGATCTGGAGACCCTCCATGACCAAATTCCCGACACAACAACATTTGGCGCATCGTAACCGACACACATCGCAACACAACAGCTCAGACCTGTCCTCCATGTGGCTTTACCAGACATCGTGCCGGCATCATCGACCATGCTTCAGACACGCCAAGTTACTACAATCTGTTAGATTTATTTAATAGATTTTCAACTATATCTCTATACCTGTAACTATATATCATTATGGTTCATTTTTTTTTTAGTTTGATTGTAAACATTTGAGAGTATGGGACAGTTTGGCCTGCTGGTATCTATACGGTTGAGCGAGAAACTCTTGATAGCCAATCGCTTTCTCTTCAGCGATGGAACAAGTGTATTTACCCCATTTTGCCTTTGATAGCTTCTATTTCAACTAGGTGGTATTTCTTTTCTCATGTTTCTAACCTTTTTTCATTGCTTTTGATAATAAGGACACTCCTAAAAGGAAGTAGGTACTTATTATAATGCTTAGATTAATACCTCTGATTCGCGAACCCCAGACTCCAAAGCTTAAAAAGCTTCGGACGCAACTGGGATTAGAGCTGAGATGATGATGATTAATACCTCTGATTTATTTTGATACAATGAACCGAAGATGTGCGCACTTGTGACTCCCGACATTGATGTGAGATGGAAAACCGGGGTAGTTGTAAGTCAATAAGAGTCTGCCAGACCCTGCTTCCCACCCCAGAGTGGCGGACATCCATAAGAATTTATCACCCCGTGATAAAACAGAGTCAATATTTCCAACCAACATTTTAAGCTACGATTACTGCTAATTTACTATACTAAAGGTGAATAAAACTGCAATATAAAATCAATACTATGTATGTACGTTCACAACAACTAATACAAAAAATTAAAATAGCCTAAATTATCATAAAAATATATTTACTACAGTTTTATGAATGAATAACAATTACGACCACAACAAGTATAATAATTTTCACCGCATTGAATCACGCCTGCAAAGTCTATTCAAATTGGTGAACGAATACATGAAATGGTAAGTAAGCTGAAGTAGCATAGGAGGGATGACCTTTGGGGTAGAAATGTACATGGAGAGCACGGATTGGCATGCGTAAGGCGGCCTACCTTCAAGGTAGGTGAATCGATGATATTCGCAAGTCGGATGCAACTGAAAGTGAGTTGTAGAAAATCGAGTTGAATGGCGTCCAATAAAAGACTGCTCCTGATAAGGATGATGACGATGGCGGTGATAATTGTGATTATGATGACGATGATGATGATGACAATGATGATGACGATGACGATGATGAAAAAGATGTTGATGATGATGACAATGAAATGAAAAATACTAAGGAAAACTATAAATCAACTCTTCTGTCCAGTATATTAAACTTCGTATTATCTAATCAAATTATTAGCCTAAATACAAAGATTTACAGAAGTTTAGTCAGTGTAGCTAGTGATTGATTGTCGAAACCTATTGTTGTCACATCGAAACACATAATATTTTATATACAAATGTATGTATTCTTTATACGAAACCTGTATACAGTTTGTTCAGAATAAACAACTGAATCGATTCCAGTCATTTTTACACCATGTTATATTTTTTCCCAAATACATTTAGAAATTGTGGCAGTGTAGTTACCGAGAGTTGTGGGTACAATCGTGTGCAATACATTCCAAGTAAAATTAACATGTTTTAAGTAAATTATAAGACTATATTACGACTATATCAAAGATTGTATTACGGAAGACGTACCGACGTGGAAGGTGGACCGACGACCTGGTGAAGGTCGCCGGAACCTTGGGGGAGGACTATGTCCAGCAGTGGACGTCTTTCGACTGAAATGATGATGATGATGATGAAGAAGTAAATTATACTACTTACATTTTATTTTATCACTTATGGCTGAATTTACAAGTAAAGTCCATAATAATATAAACACTTGACCGTTATGACAGTCCAAAGCCTGAAAGTGTGATGGAAAATGTTATCACTACTTAAATACAATACAAATAGAAATTAGTATCAATAAATTCAAGACAACACCACGCCGATGCGAGCGGGTGAGCGGTTCGTTGACCATATTTTTGTTGGGACAACCAGGTAAGATGTCAAGTTAATAACTAAAATAAAATAAAGTAACGTAAAATAACTTTGTGATTTTTCATGATATCTTTTTGAAATTTTGTAGATAGATTTGGTACTTGAAAATACTGGACACGTGTTTCAGGTTTCGCACATACACAAAATAATGTTTACGTAACGTTTGTTTGAAATGACGTTTTCAATTTGTTTGTAATTTCGGCCGCCTCCGTAGCGTAGCGGTAGCGGACGCGGCCGCTGCGCAAGGTGGCGCGGGTTTGATCCCCGCACAGTGCAAGTAATTGTATGCATGAATATGAATATTTGTACTGGTCTGGTCGTGCCTCGGAAAGCACGTTAAGCCGTTGGTCCCGGTTGCCCTACGAACATCTAGTGGCAGTCGTTACGGGTTGTTGGAGCCCTCAAAAGTCCTACAATTGGTCTAACTGCAATGCTTCGGTGTCGCCTTCGGGTTGTGGAGGTCAGACGGCAGTCGCTTCATGGAAAATGTCGAAGTTTAGCCATATCAGCAGTTGGACTGGTAAAGCGAACCCCAGACTCCAAAGCTGAAAAGGCTTCGGATGCGACTGGGATTAACACTGGGATGATGATATTTATTTTAATTTCGATTTGACGATTTATTTTTCAGAATTATTGCTAATGTTTTGCGTTTATTGTCACATTGCCGGCTCCACATTACATTTATACTAAAACTAAATATGTAACTAAGAATAAAAATCCCAGATTAGTCTACACTCAAATTCCTGAAGGCTCCAGGCATCCCCATATATTCTTCGTTGAATTTTCCTGTACTTCTTTTTGTTTCATCCGAGCAAGCTTTGAACATCATTTTTACGTACTCCACGTGGTGTATTGAAGACAATTCTTGGACCAATTCCGCTGTAATGAGAAATGTAGGTGTTAGTCATAGTAACACGTGGCTTAATAGCTGCATGGCATCCTGATTGCTTGGTACCTATACATATTTACATAATTAATCTACACTAATCTTATAAATGCGAAAGTAACTCTGTCTGTCTGTCTGTCTGTCTATCTGTCTGTCTGTCTGTCTGTCTGTCTGTCTGTCTGTCTGTCTGTCTGTCTGTCTGTCTGTCTGTCTGTCTGTTATGCTTTCCCACCTAAACCTCTCAACCGATTCTGATGAAATTTGGCACAGAACATCTTTAGACCCTGAGAAAGAACATAGGCCACCTCTTATCCCTGAAAAATTTGATATTTCCGGGAAATCTAAAATGCGCGATATAACCGAACTCCACGCGGGCGAAGCCGCGGGCGGAAAGCTAGTCAATAATAAGTGGCCATATTTAAAGGGATGGAGAGTGACGCAGGCTACTTCTGTCTCTTTCTAACCAATTAATTCCAACTTTCTCGAAATTAGGTAATTTAAAAAAAAGTGACAACATAATTTTGACGTTATTATTATAAGCGATGCGACCACGTGCCGCGTGCCCTGCCCTCCGTCGCCCGCGCATGTATTGCCTACCACACATATATTAAGTTACCTCTTTTTGCGAAAGAATATTTATTTTTTAAGGGGGATTATTTTTAAGTTTAGCCCGGCTTTGTGGGCATTACTAGAAAATGATTTTTTTTTAAACCCGCCCCATCTCTTTAATAATATAGTACAGTAGCGTATTAAATTAATATTCTGTATTGAGTTTCTTCTTTGTTCTAAATTAGTAAACGGGAGCGAAGCGGGCAAAAGCTATCAATACATGTAAAACTAAATTTTATACCCACTTTAGACCCAATTTAGAGCAAACTCCCCGCACTTGTTGATGTTGCCGCCATTGTTCAGACATTTCTTTCTCGAATAAAAACAAATATCTCCTCGACACAATCATGAACACAACACTACGCGGCTATAGTGACGTGCGATCTGCCTGCTAGTTTCGAGAACGGGTCTTCGATGCCCGCTCGGCTCCCGCGCCGCTGCCGCCGCCGCCTCGCTGCCCGCAAGATTCGAGGCAGCGGCCTAAGTGAGATAATACTTACAATGCAGAATATCAATAGATTTTTGTTTCCCGCCGTATTCAACTGGCAATAGTTCTCGAGGCACTTCTTCATACAAGTCTTCGAGCGTTCGTTGGACATACATTCTATTACCAATCTTCTCGCTGACAAATTGCTTTACAATGTTGATAAATAATTCTATCGCCTTTGATTCTGTCAGCATGTGTATGCTCTGCAATCTGGCGCCGTAGCCATCCTGTGAAAAGAGAATTTAGGAAATGATTAGTTGTAATTATCATCTGTCTAGGTTTTTTAAGTAAGTTGTAGGTATAGCAGTATTGTACGTGAAGTGATAAACTGTCTGACCTCCACAGTCCAGTGACTAGGAGGGTCATCGTCATCATCTCAGCGTTAATCCCAGTCGCTCCGAAGCAGTTTCGGCTTTGGTGTCTGGGGTCCGCTTTACCATTCTAACTGCTGATTTTAGCTAAACTTGGATATTTTTCGTGAAGCGACTGCCGTCTAACCTCTACAACCCGAAGGCGATATCGAAGCATTGCAGTTAGACCAACTGTTGGACTTTTGAGAGCTCCAACAACCCGTAACGTGGTCGTTACGGGTTGTCGGAGCTCTCAAACGGGTTGTGGTGGTCCACTAGATGTTTGTATGACAACTGGGACCGATTTTAGTAGCAGCAGATCTCTTTTTGAATTATTGGAATTGGTTGTTTCGTTCAGGAGATTCAAGATTTATTCAAAACTAAACACCAAAAAAAATCCGCGTGTAGCTCGCGCCCCTGCCGGCCGCCTGCCTTTCTCTGCCTAAACCACGGAGTGAGTGGACCGGAGCGGGGGACCATTATTCCGAACAAACTTGCTACCCCGGTAGGCTTTCATTCTGTTTGAAGGTGGTGGAACTGGCTATCCATGGACAATAAGGTCGATGTATCTTGCAGAGTCAGATATTGGCTGATGGGCGGCACAGTAGACATTATTTTATTGAAGAGGCACCGTTTCTTAGGGAAGGCATAGGTACCTACATATATGATTTGTCGGGTCGCTAGTAATAAATAAAAATTAGTTAATAAATACAACTTAATTAAAATACTTACAACTAAGATAGTAACGAACTGCTGTAATTCAACAGTGTTAATTTTTGATATCACATCAAATATATTCATTTTTCTGCAGTCATATATTACTTTATAACCATTGATATAGTCATTTGCTTTGACGTATTCAGCGAGCTGGAAAAAAAAACAGTTTTTTTTTTAAATTTAATGCAAATAAAACAAATACTTTTGTTTCAAATCCATCTATCCATCCATTTGGTTTATACAATATGTAAAGGTTGATACTTTCCATCACCTTTTTGAGAGTAGTGGCATGATGAAATAATTTACACAAAGTAAAGCACCTGACGTGTGCGTGGTTCGATTCCAAGTCAGGCAAGTACCAATGCTACTTTCTATGTAAGTATATCTTGGACACCAATGACTGGAAGGAAAGCATCTTGAGGAAACCTGGATTTTAAGTCGGAAATCGCCAACCCGCATTGAGCAAGGGTGGTGATTACGCTCAATCCTTCTCTGTATGAGAGGAGAGTTGTGCCCAGCAGTGGGACGATAAAAGGTTGATGATGATTGATTGATTGACAACCATAGCACTAGGCCACCGCTGCTATCGTTCTTCATTTCTCATTGGCATGTATGTGTATCCAATACAGCATGGGGCTGTCCCACCTATCAGCTGTAGTTTATAAAGCATTTTGCAGCTTGATTATCATTCAGTTTTAATATCCACAGGGATTTAACTCGACAGCCTCCGGAGCGTAGCGGTAGCGAACGCGACCGCTGCGCAAGGAGGCGCGGGTTCGATCCCCGCGCTGTGCAAATATTTGTATACATGAATATGAATATTTGCACTGGTCTGGTCGTGCCTCGGAAAGCACGTTAAGCCGTTGGTCCCGGTTGCCATACGAACATCTAATGGCAGTCGTTACGGGTTGTGTTGGAGCCTTCAAAATCCAACAATTGGTCTAACTGCAACGCTTCGATATCGCCTTCGGGTTGTAGAGGTCAGACGGCAGTCGCTTCACGGAAAATATCAAAGTTTAGTCAAAATCAGCAGTTAGACTTGTAAAGCGGACCCCAGACTCCAAAATCAAATGAAATGCATACAAAGCTGAAAAAGCTTCCGATGCGACTGAGATTAACGCTGAGATGATGATGATGATGAAGGATTTAGCTCAATCGTTTTGAACAAAGCCAAATGATTAAATACACCCAACAGTCGTGCTGCGTGGGCTGATTCGAGGTGGCTGGGGCACGCCTTTCCCAGGAAACAAAACATTAAAGGTTTAGAAAAAAAAAACTTACAACAAGAGCGAATTGGTAATACTGCATAAAGCTCTCATGAGTGAGCTCCTTGTCGCCAATTTGAATCAGCAGTATTCTGTAGTAGTCGTCGGTAACAATGGGCAGTGGGACCAGCTTCCTGCAAAATATCGTATATACAACATATTTTTTTTAATTATACGAGACCTGAATCAGAGTCAGTTCAGAATAAACAACTGAATCAATTCCTACCATTTTTACACCATGTTATATGTAGGGTGCTTCCTTAACATAAGTAATGTCAATGCAGATGTAAAATGTCAAACTTTAACTTAAATGCAGAAAATGTCAGTGAATGCTCAACGGGATGAATCTAAATAAAAATGCAAGTTGTCCGATCCAAAGCACGTCTAATTGAACACTAAAAGTAATGTACATAAAATGCATAGAATAATGCATTATGTCAGTATCAATGCACTGTCAAATGTAGGTCGCGCCCAACGTACAAATATGCTAGCCTACTGGCTAACTTATTGTAATAAATATATTTTAAAATCCATGTACATACGTGCACCATCCATACTAATATTATAAATGCGAAAGTAACTCTGTCTGTCTGTCTGTCTGTTACGCTTTCCCGCTTAAACCTCTCAACCGATTTTGATGAAATTTGGCACAGACAATCTTTGGACCCTGAGAAAGAACATAGGCTACCTTTTATCCCGGAAAAATTTGATGTTCCCGAGGGAAACCTAAAAAGCGCGATATAACCGAACTCCACGCGGGCAAAGCCGCGGGCGGAAAGCTAGTACGTTATATTTTTTCCCAAATACAGTTAGAAATTGTTGCAGTGTGGTTAGCGAGCGCGCACAGCTGACGGATCACACTCAACTGCATCAAAGTACAAGGTGCGTGAGACAGGTCAACGCAACTGCAGCGGCGCACCCCTTCGCAGGCACGGGCGGGCGAGTGATGCGTTGATCATATTTTTGTTGGGACAACCAGGTGAGATAACAAGCCCATAATTTTGTGGATTTTCATGATATATTTTTGAAATTTTGTACATAGATTCTTTACTTAAAAATACTGGACACGTGTTTCGGGTTTCGCATCTGACAAAAAATACCGCTGTATACTTTTATATCGAAATCCAAAAGTATCGACAGGTGATTCTCAAATGTATCGCTATCTATACACAATATCAGAAAAAAGAAAGCTGCATTTTTAACATCTTCTCTGATCTGAATTTCTTAACACTATCTTCTGACTTCATGAATGAAGTTAACCTCATAGTGGTCGTTATGCCCAAGTTTATCCTAATCCTACTAATACTATATCCTCTAAAGTTTATGATTATGCATAGATGTTTGTTAAGACTGATTTACAGGGAGTAATTTAATTGCCTAAATATGAATTAATACTCACTCTAATACAAGTAATAAAAATAAATAAATATGAATTATATAAAACTAAATAAATAATAAATAAATAAATGGAAACATGAAGCGCTCTTCCTCTCTCTACTTATTTAAAACTTGCTGTGCCCAACAGGGTCCATAATTGTTTCTAATATTATATTATTATATTTACCACCTGTAACTGTACATTATAGATTACAATAAACGATTTGATTTGATTTGATTTGATTTGCCTATATCTTTAATTAAATTGAAGCAACAATAAAAGTTGCATTGTCTAAACACTATTTACATTATGTGAGTCATTTTTTGCATCAATTTTATTGTATAGGCAATTGCACCGTGTAAATCAATCTATACTCTTTCAAGCAAAAACTACTGCATGAATTTAGATAAAATTTGGCACACAAATAGTTTGTAACTAGGAATAACAGATAGGAGGATAGGATCTCAGTGGTAGGCCATAACATCGGCTGCCGGCAGGAGTTGCCACCCACTAGACAAAGTCTTGGCGCCAAGCGATTCGTCGAGTTCTGGCATGATGTCTGGTGAATCCGTACGGAGGACTGGTCTGAGTATTTGTGTTGCGATGTGTGGCGGGTTCGATGCGCCAAATGTTGTTGTGTCGGGAGTTTGGTCGTGGAGGTCTCCAGACTAATCTCCCTCTGGCGCAGCATCGATGATCGTGCTGTTGGGTTTAACATTGCATCACCTCGCTCAACTGCCGTCTTCCCTCCTATTCACTAAGTTTTCTTAAGTGAATAGGCTTAATAAACAAGCGCACTTTACCATCAACGATAGCATCACTGCTTATCATCAGGCGGGTTTGCGGTCAATTACTCGTTTATAATTATTAAAAACTTCAGTTTTATATATTAGAATAGATTTAATTGCAAAACGTAATGAGTAAAACGATCTAGTATTATGACGTTTTATCATCAAAACAACCTTTTATTAACATAAAAAAAATGTAATTTATATTTTTTTAAACATAAGTCTATTTTTTTACAAACGGTACCGTCCGAATGACGTCACAGAGCGAGATGTACAGTAAGCTCGCTCGAGTTATACGACTGTGACGTGTCGTTTCCAAAAGGCAAGGCAGACGGTGATTACCTTTGATCGGTGATTACATTTGTATGGTTAAAAATTTACTTACGCCAACTTCAGTGTTTCTTGCAGTTCCAACTTGGCATTGGTCTTCGAAAAGAACTTAGGTATTAGCGTTTTCATCGTACACAGTCGGTCTATTTGTCTCTTTGATTTTTCCACAGATCCCTTGCAAGTAATCAGCGTTTTTTCCAAGTACTCTCTGCCTGAAAAAGTGAAATTATTCTTTAATTATCAGTTATTTATTCAAATTCAAAAGTCATTCATTCAAATTATGCTGAGAATCAGCACTTTTTCAACATCAATATTACATAAGACAGTCCCCTAAAACGCCCACCCATCGACACTTCCTAGTGCTTTCACTGGGAAGAAGTGACGAAACAACTCCCCAGCAGCACATATGTCTGTTTGTTTAAAAAATACGTGATTACTTAAACTACTAAATTACTTAAATTACTACAAACTTATTTATCACATGCCAGCTAGCCACGCCAAAATACCAGAAAAGCAAAAACAAAAATAAAATATCATTAAAATGGAAATAAGTAAAAACTTATTATTTAAATAAAAGCCCCGGATATAAAGGACGTGACAGCTTACATATTATGCATTTTAAAAAAAGCAAATTATATTAACTCATATAATGTGATAGGTGAAGGAAATGCATCTTGAGGAAACCTGGATTTTAAGTCTGAAATCGCCAACCCGCATTGAGTAAGCGTGGTCATTACGCTCAATCCTTCACTGTATGAGAGGAGACCTGTGCCCAGCAGTGGGACGATAAAAAGGTTGATGATGATGATGATATAATGTGTCAGATAGCAAATTCTGGAGAAGGATCTCAAACATTGAAGCTCTTTATCGTATTTCTCCCGTATTTCGAGTCCGCGTCGGCTTGGGGTCTCCCTATATAGCGGTATCCCAACGCCACTTGCGAAAAACAAGGCGTCATATTGACATCACCCAGATCTTCTCATCTCTAACCTAACCTAACAATAACTGTTAGGCAAGTGTCATCTTTATTTTTTTCCCGGGGTGGAAAAATCTCATGGATGTCCGCCGCCCTGGGGCAGGCGATGGGGTCTGACAGACTCTTACTGACTAAAAATTACCCCGGTGTTCTATCTTACACCTACACCGAGGGTTGCGAGAACAAACACTGCTTCCGCAACCCCTGACTTGACCTGGAGGCAAATGCCTGCCTGACCCAATACCAGTCTGGTCAGAGGATCCTACCTTTTCTATGGAGTATGAGTGAACTTTACACCCAGTTCCTCATGTCTTTAAACCAGTGGTTCCTAACCTGGGGGTGATTACCCCCACAGGGGTAAAACAGAGATTCTAGGGGGTAACACGGGATGGCGCGAAATAGTATTAAAGTAGCAATTAACCAAATAATAGATTATTTATGAGATGCGCGTTGAGTGAAACCGAACCAAATATTGTCAAAGTTGCGCATGCAAAGCAATTTCAACCTTCACATTAGTTAACTCCGACATTTATATGCCCTATGGGGACAAGTCAAGCCTAGGGGTGGGCAAGTCCGGCCTAGGTTCAAGTCAAATTTTTAGAATGAGTAATCTTTGTGCGTTATAGTCAGACACGGTTTTTTTTTTGGCAATTACAATGTATATTTTGTCAGTTTCTACCGCGTGGTTTATTTAACAGTTAGAGATAAGTCCTCATTAATACTTTATTTAGTAATCATGGGAGTTCATACGTGTTTCGGGAGATTTCCAAAGGGGGGGGGGGGGGTCGAGCTGCAACGCCCCCTACTCCCTTCGACGTTTGATGCGCCAACACAACATCGTGCACAGTCAGGTCCTCGAGAGATTCTTTTTGATGTTGCATTGGGCATGATGGAACCCTTGCCTAGTAGAAGAATGACAACTGGTTGTATACCCAAGATCCTGAAACTTAAAATAAGCGATTTTTTTTTGGGTATTCCATTGGAAGAACAACCACGAGAATCAATGAGTTCGCCTCTTGAAGGCGCGCGTGGCCACTGGTTTTTTTGTGCCGAAGAAAACGCAATAAAAGTACGCGTATATCTTGCCAATCATGCGGGAAATATACTTGTCCACTGCAAGACCATTACAAGTCGACCATTGCAAGTATATGTGCAATAGTTGTTATGAAAATCATACCTAAGATTATTTTTAGTCTCTTGTAATTATAGTTAATATCAAAAGTTGATCTCAGAAGCAAAGAAATTATAAAGACTCTTTCATATGTTTTTACTTTTAATAAAACCTTTCTTGTTTTATTTATTTTATTCTTTTGGGTAGATGATTTAATGTCTGTTACTTGACATAAAAATGTGCACTCAGAATATTGGTGTGATTATTATAAATCGTCAATAGCAAATGGATGACGCATGTCATCCGCGCGAGCTCTTAAGTTATAAATTTATATGCGCGACCGCTGCAGGGTTAAAAACCAGTTTACTGTTAATGTTTATAAGGTCGCAAAACTAGTAAGCAATATATTTTTCAACAATAAAAAAATAGAATCAACAAATATAATTTACAATAATTTTAAAATTATACAGAAAATATAAATAGAATCAGGTTTAAGTTCAAAGCACTTTTGTAATTTTAGTAAGTCTAAACAATAATAAAATTGGTATTGTTACAATCATCACAAAAAAAAAAATCACTGTTTACCTAACGCAAAAATACAATTTTGCGGTCTACCCAGCGAATTCTTAACTACTGACGAAAATACTTTTATCTAAAAAATCGCGTGTAAAAAACATAACAATATTTAGAAAAAAACAGTATACCTAGTTGATTCGTAAGTAGGGGAAGGTGAGGTAATACGATCCCTGGAGGTCAAATGATCCCCCACCTTGAATCAAACATAACTAGTGCTATCTATCCAAATGAGCATGAAACATGTTCCCCGCGTCCCTGCCAGTTGCCTATCCAAGTGTTATGGCGTTGCAACCGCTTGGCGTGATTTTATCAAAGAAATATTAAAAAGTGTGGCTCTGATCTAAGGTAAGCATATTTTCAGACTTTCATTACTTTTTACATGTTCGTATTTATTGCAATGTTGTTTTATTTGCGGATATTAATAGCAGTTAGCTAATATTTACGATGTTTTGATCTCCGTACGCGGCATTCGAAGGGTAAAGTTTTTATCGATATCTTCGATTTTTGTGTTTGGGGCTAAATGATCCCTTCCTGTGTGTTTAAAATGATCCCTGGAATCATTTTACCCCATTAGTATTTTTTGTTTTTACAGATCATACAGAGAATTTATATACCTACCTACATAAAACTAAGCGTCAAAATTGGCCTGAAGAACAATTGCAAAAGGCATTTAACGCCGTCAGAGATGGTAAGCCTTACAAAACCGTCAGTAGACAGTTTAAGGTCTGTTTAAGTAGAAAGTTTAAATGATAATTCAAAAATCTCCACAAACACCACAGTCATCACGGCAACCTTCGTCCTTTCCGGAAAACCCCTCGGCGTCAGAATCTTCTGAAAGATTATTTATTTCATTATTATCTCCAGCCTTGACTGTTGGTCTTCCATCCACATCTTTTGAGGTTGTTACACCCAGGAAAGTACGACCAATACCAAAGATAGTTGGAAAAAGAGCGACTGCAAAACGAATAAGAGTATTGCTCCATGGAGTCAGAGGAGACACATCAGTATTGACCAACACACACTACAAAAAGTACCTTTAAGAGGAAGCCAAAAAGAAAACAAACACATAACATAAAAAAAGGTGACCAACAAACAGAACGATAAATTGAAAGGTGTAGGGAAAGGAAAAGGAGTCGGGAAAGGAAAGAGAAGCGGAAAGGGAAAAGGCAAAAAAAGTAGCAAAACGGATCAGATTCTTCAGAAGCAGAAAGTGATACGGAATGTCTCTTCTGTACTTCAGTAGCTGAAAGCTACTCCAAAGACAATAAAGGCGAAGGGTGGATTAGGTGTGTTGTGTGTCTTAAATGGGGACATGAAGCTTGTGCTGGAGGAGATAGTGACGATCAAGGCGACTTCATTTGCGATATTCAACTTTATATTAATCGTGAAAAAAACTATATGTCTATTTCTTGACAAGAAAATAAACATTATTAATTAAGATTTGATTTTTCTATTGCTTCATGACATTGAAAAGAAACTTTTGATAGAAATGAGTACTTACTTCCTATTTTTATTTAGAAGAGTTTATTTGTTTACTTATTGTTTGACTAGGTATGTTGTTGGTTGTGTAGTGTACCTTTTAAAAGTTTGTTGCAATATTTAATGTTTAGTTTTGTTGAATGAGTAGTAGATAATTACAAAAAATATCTTTATTGAAACTAAAAGTCTGCAAAAGTTTTGTTTAACTTGCTTACATACTTAAATTGTTATGAACAATACATAATTATGATTAAAATAAGCAGCTGTTTCATTTCGTTGATATTTATTAACTTATGGTATAAAGTGATCCCTGGGATTATTTTACCCCTACCCCGGGGATCATTTTATACATAGGTGTGTATAAAATGATCCTTTACTTAACTTTAGCAAAAACCTCTAATACAAAAAAATACTAATTAAATAATAAAAAAATAGTATGCAGTTACATAGTTAAGTAAATTCACTACCTCTAATAATAGAAATTTTGCGATTTTACCTTCAACTTTAGCCACAGTTAAGTTTTCCCCTTAAGGGGATCATTATACCTCACCTTCCCCTATTAACGATATTATACCTATCCATACTTAATATTATAAATGCGAAAGTAACTCTGTCTGTCTGTCTGTCTGTCTATCTGTCTGTTACGCTTTCCCGCTTAAACCTCTCAACCGACTTTGATGAAATTTGGCACAGACAATCTTTAGACCCTGAGAAAGAACATAGGCTACCTTTTATCCCGGAAAAAATTGATATTCCCGAGTGAAATCTAAAAAGTGCGACATAACCGAACTCCACGCGGGCGAAGCCGCGGGCGGAAAGCTAGTCAATAAATAAAAATCGCGTGTTACCTTGCGAATTCTTATTAGTAGCAATTATATAAATGAGATGATGATGATAACAATTAAATAGAAATCGCGGTCTACTTTAGCGGATTCCTAACTATTAGCGATATGTACCTAACTAAAAAAAATTTACCTAACTATCAATTTAAAAAAAAAATGGCGCTGTCATAAAAACCAATAAAAAAATAATAATGCCGCGCTACACTAGCGCATCCTAGCTACTAGAGGCAATATCATAATTTCAAGGTCTACTTAGCAGCTATTCCATAAATACTAGCGATGATATGTATATCAATAAAAACCTGGTGGCGCACACGGATGACCCACATATTATTCAAGCGATTAAGCATTGCAACTTTTTATTACATAAGCATATTAGGTAGTGCAAAAACGAAACTATACATTATGTAATTAAGTCCTTTTTTTATTGCATTTTAACTGTTTTAAAACAAGAAATACAACTTTTTTTGACACTTCGTGTTAAATGTTAAGACATCGATGACCTCTCGCTATAAGAAAAATGATGCCACTATGTCAAAAATTTCATAATAGTTGGCAGTGTTATTCTGTAACTCCATCATCTTCATCTCAGCGTTAATCCCAGTCGCATCCGAAGCCTTTTCAGCTTTGGAGTCTGGGGTTCGTCTTACCAGTCCAACTGCTGATATGGCTAAACTTCGACATTTTCCATGAAGCGACTGCCGTCTGACCTCCACAACCCGAAGGCGACATCGAAGCATTGCAGTTAGACCAATTGTAGGACTTTTGAGGGCTCCAACAACCCGTAAGGACTGCCACTAGATGTTCGTAGGGCAACCGGGACCAACGGCTTAACGTGCTTTCCGAGGCACGACCAGACCAGTACAAATATTCATATTCATGCATACAAATACTTGCACTGTGCGGGGATCGAACGCGCGCCACCTTGCGCAGCGGCTGCGTCCGCAACCGCTACGCCACGGAGGCTGTCAAGTGCTATTCTGAAACTATCGCATCGTAAAACTTAGCCGAAGTGAGCATGGAATGTTTTTTTTTTTTAATTATATATAAACTAGTGCTTGGCTGCAATCCCGCCTGATGGTAAGCAGTGATGCAATCGTTGAGTGTAAAGCGCACTAGTTTATTAAGCCTATTAAAAAAACTTAGGAATAGGAAGGATGACGGCAGTTGAGCGAGGTGATGCAATGTTAAACCCAAGACCAACACGACCAAACGATGTTGCGCTAGAGGGAGATTGATCTGGAGACTCTCCACGACCAAATTCCCGAGACAACAACATTTGGCGCATCGTACCCGCCACACATCGCAACACAACTGCTCAGACCCGTCCTCCGTACGGCTTCACCAGACATCATGCCGGAACACGACGAATCGCTTGGCGGCAAGACTTTGTCTGGTGGGTGGTAACTTCCGCCGCCAGCCGATGTTATGGCCTACCACCGAGAACTGGTAAGGAGTTGTAATTCTTTTTTTAAATAATAAACTAGTGCGTGACCGCAATCCCGCCTGATGGTAAGCAGTGACGCAATCGTTGATGGTAAAGCGCACTAGTTTATTAAAAGCCTATTCAGTCTAGCCTTGAAGACACTCAAATTGTAGTGTGACGGAAACATTGTCGCTGGCAAATTGTTCCAGTCCCTCGATGTACGCGGTATAAAAGAGGAGGCGAAACGCTTCGTCCGGGTCGTGGTGGTGTTAACTACGTAAGGGTGGAAACTCGCCGTACGACGGGTCGTTCGATGGACATACACCGAAAGGCTGGCTACTCTACGCCTGTGCTGTGCTGGGCTTTGGTGAGCGTTTTGAGTTAAATCTGGTTCGCCAATCCGCTTCTTCGCACGCCTCTCCACTGAATCCAAAGTAGCCAGGTGATATTTTGCAGCACCACCTCAAATGTGGCTGCAGTACTCCACACACGAACGGACCTGTGCTTTGTACAACATTAGAAGCTGCCTTGCTGTGAAGTACCACCGGATTTTTGAGATAATGCCAAATTTCCTGGCAGCCACCTTAGCTTTGGACCCAATGAACTGCCCAGAGTTTAGGTTCGATGAAATCTCAACTCCCAAAAGCTGAGGGCCAAAAATCAGGTGTCAGCTGACAGCTGTCATCTCACTATACCTAATTTATCACGGTGGTCTGATTGTTACAAAATCAGCAGGTAGGTATCTAGGTTATTGTTTTGTTTGCTAACATTCGAAGCTATGACTACACAGTTCCAAAACTTGTTTAACCTGATTTGGTAAATAACATTTTCTTGCATAGTCGTGGTCTTGTTTTATTGCATAAAAATAAAATGTTCTATTTTTCCGCTTGTTTTTTTGGGTTAGTTACTGCGAGCTAAGCTATTTTTTTTAATCATTCAGGCAGTTAGTTAAAACCCTAGACGGCAAATTTAAGTAATTTGCTACAAAATATATATAAAATGCTAACAACGCTAACAATGGGCTTTATCGCAAGGCTCAAGGTCACTCAAAGGGCAATGGAGAGGGCTATGCTTAGGGTTTCACTGCGCGATCGAATCGGGAATGAGGAGATCCGCAGAAGAACGAGAGAAACTGACGTAGCCCGAAGAATTACAACACTAAAGTGGCAGTGGGCTGGGCACATTGCCCGTAGGACCGATGCCCGATGAGGCCGAAGGGTTCTCGAGTGGCGACCACGTACCGGAAGACGCAGCGTGGGTAGGCCCCTAACAAGGTGGACCGACGACTTGGTGAAGGTTGCGGGAAACCACTTGATGTGGGAGGCGCTGGACCGGTCGTCGTGGAGAACCTTGGGGAGGCCTATGTCCAGCAGTGGACGTCTTTCGGCTGAAATGATGATGATATATAAAAATACACCTATACGAAATACATAGGTAATACTATTGCCTTCACACTTTGTATAAGGTCTCATACAACTTGTAAGGGAAAGGTCCATTAGAACGTCATGGCCATAACGGGCTGAACTACATATTTCGAAACTATGAATAATTCATGGTGTTTAGTTTTTGATTCCTATAGATTATACATGTCATAAATGGCCTTCCAAAATTATTGTTTGGTAAAAATAATCACAAAAATTAAATAATATTTCAAAGATTAAATAATATCAATTTACAAATTAATTATAATAAATACGAAATAATAACATCTGATGAAACAACTTCTCCATTCTTGACATTAATGTGGCCAAAATATTATTATTAAAATGGAACCAAAAAAAATTCTAGGATCTTGCGTGGTAAAAATATGAAATAGAAATAACACATAGCAACTATGATAAATAAAGTATGATATGGAAAATATACATGAGACTATGATTAATTAAATATGACATGCTCTCTCACATGGAGACTATTATAAAAAATATGACAAGGAAAAAACACAATTAATTTGAATAAAAGATTGTAAATCGTAATACTATCCTTACTGCATAACAGTCCTCACAACGTTTCGTTATGGCATAATGTTTTGGGGCCACTCTTCCAACAGTGAAAAGGCGTTTTAAGCCTTAAAAACATTATCTTCAAACTATATCTTTGTTAAAAACCATCGAAAGTTGCAAACCATTTATAGTTAACTAGCGGAAGCCAGCGACTTCGTTCGCGTGGTTTAGTTATGCTCCGCTCCTATTGGTCGCAGCGTGATGTTATATAGCCTAAAGCCTTCCTGGATTAATGGGCTATCCAACGCAAAAAGAATTTTTCAAATCGCACTAGTAGTTCCCGAGATTATCGCGAACAAACAAACAAACATACAAACAAACTCTTCAGCTTATTATATTAGTATAGATTAAAAATACGCATGTTTACGCTTACATCCTTTTAAATTTATGAACTTACAATATTTGTGAATTAGGATCAGTCTAAATTTGAAACTATCATCAACGATTGCATCATTGCTCACCATCAGGCGAGATCGCGCCAAAGCAATAGTTTATTATATTAAAAAACCTCTTGATACTAGACATCACCAAAGCATACTCGATGGCCCGGTTGGCGCAGTAGTGAAGTGATTTTTTTCCTTTTTTTTTTTAAACTTTGCCCCACTCTAGGAAGTACTCCAGTATCGCAGGTGTGTTTCCAAAGATTTAAACTCACATGCACAAACACCCAGAACCGGAACAACTACTTGTAGTATACCGGAGGCATATTGCAGGTGCTTTGGTGGTTGAAAAGAAGACATGTTAAAAACTATTGTCATAATATATACAACATTTGTTTTTGTTTATGCCAAACCCGAAACACGTGTCCAGTATTTTTAGGTAAAGAATCTATATACAAAATTTCAAAAAGATATAATGAAAAACCACAAAGTTATGAGCTTGCTATACTACTTGGTTGTCCCAACAAAAATTATTATGGTCAAAGATCCGCTCGTGCGGACGAGCGCGGGGCATTGACCTCTGGCGTTAGCTGTGCGTGCGGTGGACGCACTTTTGATCTATCGTAACTGCTCAGTAACCACTCTGCAAAAATTTCTAAATGTATTAGTGAAAAAATATAACATGGTGTAAAGATGATTGAAATCGATTCAGTTGCTTATTCTGGGCAAACTATGTAGGTATATTCAAGTTTTGCATAAACATAAAACAACGTTATATAGATACTTACCTACTTTAAATGACATAATATCGTCACTGTATAAATACCCAGACAAAAACTAGGTCCCTTAAGTTAGGTCAAGATCAAAATTAATAAAAAAGCCAAAAGCGGGTCGAATTGAAAAACTGGTTCCATAAAATAAAATACTCATAGTTACGTTACTGCTGTGAGATTTTGTGGAGTGTGTGTATGTTTATGTACGGTTCAAACCAAGCTTATTTCATCTAACTTTTAACTTTTAAATAAAACTATGCAAGTTTATTAAATTACTTAGCCTCACTGGGAACATTATGGGCTAATTGTGATATTAATTTAAGTCAAGTATCACAAAAATAAAAAAAAAATCGCCAGGTTTGAGCTTACCTATTGACTTGAAATTTTGCAGACGTAAAGTTAGAAGTTTGGATTAAATAATATTTTACTACTTATTATCCCGGAATAATTTGATTTTCCCGAGGGAAAACAAAAATATTGTAAGCTTCATACCAGTTCGGTGATAGATGGCGATGTGTGTCGTTTATAACAATATAATATATTGCAAACAAATATGCACATGTACACTTAGAAGCTAAATGATATGATAATTAATCCCCAAAAATGAGGAATCTATAAAGCGCGATATAACCGAATTCCACGCGGGCGGAGCCACGGGAGGAAAGCTAGCCCTAAATAATAAACAAATCGTAATGGTGTTGCGATTCTGATGTTTCTTAAGATTTATGTAACGTATGCTGGTCTGACCACCTACTATCTCCTGAGATGTTGCGTCATTCCTTAAGGTCGGTTAAAAACTTGCGGCAGCATTGCAAACGATTGCAAAACATCGATTTACTTCTTGATTCTGAATGTTTGTATTTTTAATATTTTTTTTACTATTATTATAAAATGGGTAAACAGAGTTGAGAAGTGGAGAAAATTAAAAGTATTCACCAAAATAACCCAGTAGTCTCAGTTAAATTATTAATAAGTGTCGGAAAATATATATAAAGAAACTCTCTTTAAACTATCTACTATTTTCTTTTTCTATTATCTATCTATTTTACTTTTAGTTAAAAAAAAAAACAATTTATAAATATTATGATAATAAAAAAATTAAAAATGATATTTTTTATGTTTTTTTTTACAATTTTTATGAAATTAAAGTTCCTAATTTCAAAAAGGGAATTATTTCTCGTGGCTTAATTTTATTATCTATTGAAAGGAGTTGATTAATACACATACTGCATTAATATACACACCCAAAGAACAGAATGTGGGGTAGATATAATATTATATTTGACAGCACTTTGTAAATAAATATAATAACAATAATAAAAACTTGATTCAGAAAGCGGTACTTTTGGACATGGCTGGTATTGTCAGGAGGTTCCTCTCTCAGGAGCCCTGACCTGTAACTGGGGCACTGTTCCCGATACCAGTGGGCTACTATTTTCAATATTTTAAAATATCAATATCTTAAAATAAAGGAAGAAAGAAACTCACCGAAATCCTTCTTGACTAAATGATCCTGCTTCTTTATCCACGCCTCCAAAATATCAACAGCTTGATTAATCCTTTCTATTTTGTCCAAATTATAAATCTTCCTTATATCGTTATGGGCTCCCGGGGGCACTTTCAAAAAGCGATTCTCTGGTACATACTCCATAATAGATTCAACACCTTCCGACTTTAAAAATGGAATTCAATATTCTCTTTTCTTTTTTTAAATATTTATTATAATTTCTTAACATTAACACTTGAAAATTATTATCAATTTTAATTGTTTTTTACAAAAGGTTTTACAGATATGGAGGCTCAGTGTCCAACTGGGTTAGAATATAAGCGACCTATGCTTATAAGCTGTCGTAAGATATATATTCTGTTGTATAACTGTTTGTTGCAGTCGTCGAGAAATTTACGCAACAGTGTTGATATTTCAACCACAGTATTAATAGTGGTTCAAAAAAACCGTTTCTCAATGCAGATCATACCATAAAACGGTCATAAAACTGTCTCCAAAGTCTGGAGCATAGACGTAGAGTAGCCAGCATTTCGGTGTCCTATAGGATGCATTTAGGTAAGTGTACGAGGGAATTGCATGATTTAATTCCCTCATCTCCGTTCCACCATCGGACGGCCCGTACGGCGAGTTTCCACCCTTACGTTGTTAACACCACTATGATCCGAACGAAGCGTTTCGCCTCCTCTTTCATACCGCGTACATCGAGGGACTGGAACAATTTGCCAGCGGCGGTGTTTCCGTCCGACTACAATTTGAGTGTCTAGGCTAAAGTTAATAGGCTCTTAATAAACTAGTGCGCTTTACCATCAACAATCGCATCTCTGCTTACCATCAGGTGAGATTGCACTAGATTATACAAAGTGGTCGTATACCTCAACACATTCTCAGTCTACCCATAAAAAAATTATATAAATATATCCATTAGTTTAGTCACAGGAAATTATTTTTCATTTTTCACATTTTCTACATGTACATGTTGGGAAGCGCTTACAGGTTGATGACCACCGCATCCAGCGGTACTAAACTTTAATAATAATGGCGCGAAAAAACAAGACGATACAGGAACGCGCTGTCGCCCGCTGATCGGAGGTCATTGAACCAATATTTAAAAGGATGTTCTATTCCGTCTGCAATTTAATGCGATTTAGTTTGTTTGAAATTGTCATTTGTTTATTTTTGACGCCAGGGTTATTTCTATGGTTCAGGATTATTCCTATCAACCAGCATGGTCTGTATTTTCATTTATTGTCGTATTGTCAGCACCTCCCTGTATACTGCTTACCATCAGGTGCGATTGCGGTCAAGCGCTAGTTTATAATTTATAAAAAAAAAAATAACATGATACTTGTGTTTCCCAGAGGATTAGGCTGAGGTGTATAGAGTTCAGTTACATTTTGCCAGGATATTGTCAGTACAATGGTCCATTATCCTTCATCATCATCATCTACCTTTTTATCGTCCCACTGTTGGTCACAGGTCTCCTCTCATAGAGAGATGGATTATAAATTATCCTTTGACAGTTTTGATAATAATAAATGAACATTTATTATTGTCTGGCGACAAATTGTATTTTTTTGCAGTTATGCCTTCCATTACTGATTACAAGGTGAAGGAAAACATCTTGAGGACACCTGGACTTTAAGTCTGAAATCGCCAACCCGCATTGTAATGACTATATGAAAGGAGATCTGTGCCCAGCAGTGGGACGATAAAATTTTGATGATGATGCATTCCATAAGTTGATGGGCAGTTATGAGCAGCGGTAGCCTACTGATATCGGTAGCGGCTTACAAGTTGTAGGTTCGAACCCCCTGAGGCGTTTTAGCATCACCTTTACTCTCAAAACGGTGTAAGAAAATATCGTAAGGACACTGGCAAAGTGGCAAAACTTCGAAGACATTTGACATTTACCACGCTGCACTGGGCCCGCGTGGTAGATTACGGCCCGCTTCCTCCCACCGAGAGGAAATAGATAGTAGGGTAGATGGTAGGATAGTAGGTTAGAAGTGAGATCATTAGGTATAGCCTGATTATATATATTCAATCACTGCTAAAAAACTACAAACTTTAAATCCCTCTTTTGCAAGCCTGAGAAAAATGATATCAATTTACTTAAAGGAACGAAACGGGCTGAAGTGTGGCAACACTGTCGCAGTAAACATCGCCCGCGTAATTAAATTAAATTAATAAACAAACAAAAGTCTCACAGGCTGATACTATTCTTAACTGTATTGCAAATATAGGACTACATAAGTGACAGTGTTTGTGACTTTTAAAACTAAGTAATACTCATAAATAAGTGTTCGGTAAAAACGGTTCCTCCTACAGACCAGTTTTTTTCGAAACGGTGAATTTAAGGAATAAGTGTTTTATATGAACAATAAAGTATATTGCAAGTATATTTATAACTAAAAGAATATCCCAGTGTGACAAAATTGAACCAAACAGTGAAATTATTCAGTGATAGATAATTGTCAAGCCGTTGCTAGAAAATATATTATTTAAAAAGTGACCTCTGTACCCCTACTAACGCCTCCAGTGGCGAGAAGATCAACTAAATTAAAACTAAGTGACATTAATTCTGGGTTTGCATATGTAAAAAAATAATCCGAGTATAACTAAAGCCATAAATAACGCCATCTAGTGATGAATAGTAGAACAAAAATTGACGTTAGTGTACAATTTCTCAATTAATCTTTTATGTCGTTTCAACAAAAAACGTTAATATCTAACAGTAAAGATTACCCTACTTATTTCACTGACAACAGTAATTTTGTAACAGTAATTTGAAACAGTGCTAAAATCCTGGGAAAAGTGATTGAAAGTACGATACCTATATTAAAGGGATAGCAACATCCTACCCTACTACAACAATTATAAAACCGGTGGGCGCGTTCCATATGCCGAGTATAACTAAAGCTATAAATAGCGCCATCTAGTGGCGAATAGTAGAACAAACAAATTGACGTTAGTGTACAATATTTTATCAATTGATCTTTTAAGTCGTTTCAACTAAAAACGTTAACATCCAACAGGAAAGATTACCTTAATTATTTCACTGACGACAGTAATAAGAAACAGTGCTAAAATCCTGGGAAAAGTGACTGAAAGTACGATACCTAGACTAAAGGGATATCAACATCCTACCCTACTACAACAATTATAAAACCGGTGGGCGCGTTCCAGATTATAACGCGGTAAATTGCCGTACTGTTAACATACGCTATTGCACTGTTAAAAAAAAAAACAAAACATGGGGGACGAAAACATCACAATAAGAAAAAAACAAATCCAGTCTACCTCTTTCTCCGAAACATCACTTTTCGATGCTACTGTTATGAGTATGCCAGAAACATCACAACAAGATGATGAAACCATCGCGGCGCTACAGGAAGTGATAAATGATTTAAGAATTAAGTTGCAAAGTGCGAATCAGGAAGTTGACAACTTGCTCTGTGAGAATCAAAACTTAATGTCAGATCTCGATAAATGTAATCGTATCATAGAATTATATAAGAAGGTTGATGTAGGAGAAGCCAAGTGTGTCACTCCAGGACCTAAACGAAAGGTTCCAAACACAAAAGTTCATGCGAGTAGCCTAACATCTACTCCAGTAAAAAGAACTTTGGGACATAAATCCACGTTGCAAATACAAACAACGAATAAGGAAACTCAAACCAGCAGTCGCGCGGCTTATACGTCAGTAAACCTAAAACAGCAAAAATCGACAGCTTGTTGCAATAAACAACATAGAATGGAAAATGCATGCAAACAAACACAAACAGATGTAAATATTGGCAATATTGTTACACCAATAAAGCAAGGTATTCATAATTCTAACAATAGCAGTCTTAAGCAAAGTAAAATTTGCATCTTAAGCACCGACAACAAGAATAAAGTGCTTAACATTGCTGAAAACACAATGGGGCAATGTGAACTTTGCCATTACATCACACCTCATAGTAAGTAGTATTCAAGGTCTCTTGAAAGGTGCTAAAGAAAAACTGGAAAACTTCACGATGCTAGACTACTGCATCATATCGGTAGGCGGTGAGGATTTCCAAGTCACGTGTAAATACTATGACAGCATTTTAGTTATAAGACAAGTTTTACAGGAAATCAAAAATACAAACATAATTATATGTACACCAACGTACAAATTTTTCACTAATAACTATTTGTACAATTCGAGAGTGGAAATGTTCAATAATTTATTGTATTTAGATACAGCTACCCATGGACATGCTTATTTCCTGGATAGTAACAGAAATTTACGATATGATGATACGATGTTCAATAGACGCACGGGAATGATAAATTACTCCGGAATGAAATCTATTTATAATGACATTTGTAATATGATTATTTATATTGACAGTATCAATACAAAAATTGAAATATGCAGAAATGACATAATACATCCAAATGACAACTCCAATGAGTTTAAGACAACACCTGTGATTACTACAGAGGGGCAAAACTCGCAGTTTTTTCTATAATACCCTCAATATATTACACCAAAATATCGTCGGTTTACTGAATAAATCGGACTTATTAACTATTAAATTAGATAACCTTGAAAACCAAGGAACAATTATAGACATTCTCTGTATAACTGAACATTTTGTTACTTCTGGTCATGAAAGTTTAATATATCTTCCTGGTTTCCATCCCGCTGCTATCTTTTGTCGCGAAACAAATCGTGGAGGGACATGTTTATTAGTTAGAAATGGGCAACAATATAAGGAACTGCCAGATATTGCTAAACTCTCTGTGTCAGGCTTTGTTGAAATTTGCGGTATTGAAATGTTAACTCATTCTATTATTGTAATTTGTGTTTATAGAGTTCCTAAATATAATTATTTGACATTTTACGACAAGCTTGACATCGTATTGAGTAGGTTATGTTTATTAAATAGGAAAAAAATTGTTTTATGTGGCGATTTAAATATTGATGTATTAAAAAGGAACAGGACTACTTTAGAATTAGAGAATTTTCTACTGAGCTATAACTTGACGTTAGAAATAAATCAACCAACTAGGCTTAGTAGTAACTCATGTATCGATAATTTCGCGCATAACATGCAAACAGGCTGCAAGGCGGAAATTATAGATCTCATCCTTTCTGATCACACATCGAAACTACTTAGAGTTCCCATAAATAAGACATGTCGCTTAAAATTTTGGAAAATGGTTAAAAAGGACTACTCCACAGAGAATCTTTATAAATTCCGAGAATGCATTCGTAGCTTATCTTTTAAAGAAATTTATGAAACCAATGATGCTAATTTAGCCTACAAATTATTTTTTGAATCATTTTACTTGTTTTATAAACTCTGCTTCCCAGATAAAATAATAACCATTCAAACAACTAAAAACGTAAAATGGATTTCACGAGGTATAAAAATCTGTAGTAAAAGACAAAGAAAATGACTATGGACATACAGACTTAATCCTATATTAAAGAATAAATCTGACTTTCAAAACTACTCTTTACAATATAAGAAAATTATAAGACTAACACAACAAGCTCAAAATAATTACTTTATAAAAATCTCGCATAATAAATCGAAAGCTACATGGCAAATAATAGACAAAAAAATAACATTCCTCGAGAACAAATAATGACAATTAATAAATATGACTTGACCTTTACAAAACCTATTGACATTGCAAATGCATTTAATGAGTATTTTATAGATGACATTGAGAATAATAGTGAAACTGACATGGAATTTGACAATAAATTAGGCAATTTAACTAGACAATCAATGTATATGCAGCCGGTTCTATCGACAGACATTGTGTCGGCCATAAAATCACTTAAAAATACAAGTACTGTAGGATTTGACGGTGTGTCAACAAAGGTTATAAAATCGGTGAAAGAAATTATAGCACCTGTATTAGCGCATATTATGAACCTTTGCATTATTGACGGAGTTTATCCGGAAGACTTGAAGAAAGTCATTATTAAACCACTTCATAAAAAAGATAAAAAAACCGATATGAAGAATTATAGGCCAATAGCAAAACTTTCAGTATTTTCCAAAATATTCGAAAAAATCATTTATAAGTCTCTGTACTGTTATCTCCATAAATTTAATTTATTATGCAAGGAACAAAATGGCTTTAGGAAGAATACCACTATCAACATGGCTATTTTTGATTTTTTGCGTAGCATTATGTTAGCAGTGGATCAAAGAGCTCCTATCTGTGCTATTTTTACATCATCGGTCATATCTGTCATATTTAAGGCACAAAAAAGGTGCATAAGATCGATGTGTGGTCTGAAAATTGACGATAGCTGTGTACCATTTTTTAAGTCGCTGAAAATTTTAACCTTACCATCATTGTACATTTATGAAATTAGTGTTTTTGTCAAGACAAACATAAGATTGTTTGAAACGGTGTCAACGTCACGAGATGTTACAATTCGTAGCCAATATACCAATAGTTTAAAAAATCAGCGTTGTAATACTGCTTTAGTAAAAAAGAGTGTTTTAGGAATGGCACCGCGCGTCTACAACAAATTACCAGTTGGCATAAAAAATTTGAATGTTATGCAATTCAAAACCAAATTAAAACATTTATTAATTGAGAAATGTTATTATACAACTGATGAATTCCTAAATGACAAATTAATGTAGACTTATTTATTTTGACTAGCGAAATTACTCCGTATTGTGACACTTGTGACTTTGTTTTTATTCATTTATCATTATTTAGTTTCATTTCGACATTATATATTTAATAATTTGTTTTTTGCCTCTAGCATTTAGTTTCATTTCGACATTATATAATTAATAATTTGTTTTTTGCCTCTAGCATGATTGACTAAAATTTTTTTTAATGTTTTGCATGCATTTATTTATATTTGTACGCTTCTTAACATAACATAGCGACCTATAAACATAAATTTAATACTAACTGTATTCACTACCAATGTTATACAAATAAAATTGATTTTGATTTTTGATATTGATTTTGAAACACATTACGGCCTACTCCCTCTCACCAAGAGGAGGCCTGTGTCCAAAGATTGGCAACATTATTAGCTAATTATGTTATGTTGTAAGTTGATGAACTTTCTCGAACCAAGAGTTATTTGTATTCTATCGACAAGCGTGTTTATTAATACCCCTTTTTTGTTTTATTTTTCATACGTTTGGGAAATCATCAATTGACCTGTCCCGCTCTGGGCGGAGTGGAAGGACGTGTCAGATGTTTACTGACTAAAACCCACCTTTCCTTCACTTGCCTGCGCACCAGGAGCCACAGTATATCTTTAGGAAGAAAACGAAAGAAAGACGATTATTTGCGGTAAACAAGACGCAAAACTTTACAAAAACACAAAAAAATAAATATATACGGACAAATCACACAGATTGAGCTAGCCCCAAAGTAAGTTCGAGACTTGTGTTATGGGATACTATCTATCTAGTTAGTTAGGTCTTGGCTGTTTATCTATTTATGTATCTACATATATAGATAAACAGCTAAGACCCAGGCCAATCAGGAAAAGATCGTTTTTCATCATGCCCGGGGATCGAACCCGGTGCCTCCAAGCCGCAGAAGTGTCTTCGGTTCTTGTATATTCGTTTTTGACACCGACTTCCGAAATTAGCTATTTTTCACTTTGTGAAACTGTGTTTTTGGAAGTCAGTTGTTTTTTTTTTTTGTAAAAAGGTTTTTATTTTACACTTTTTAGTTGTGAAAAGTACTATGTATTCAGTTGCATCCAGTCAGACTGGAAACTGAGGCAAATATAGTTGGGAACCGACGTAATTTTTGTTTACTTTAATTTTTACCCATAATTTTGAAGAATTCTCTCGACTGCCTATGGTCTTCATCGTCAGATTTATTGCAGACCATTATTTTAACCCAATGGGTGCAAAGTGCTCATCAATATAATGAAGTAAGTCCAAGCACAAAGTAGCTACCTACTGTAAACCGTTGAGGAGTTCGTGGAACTGGCCTTTGTCTTCATCATCAAAGCTCTTAGGACAGTCATAACCCATCTAGGTGTAAAGGTCTTATCAATACAAATGAAGCCCAAACACAAGGTAGTTGCTGTGAATTGTTGAGGAGTTCGTTCGACTGTCTCCCGGCTCCATCATCAGATTTATTTCAGACCTTTATTAAATTGTAGTGCTTCAAAATACTAAATGAAAATACTAAGATATGCACTAGTCGCCCCTACGATTTTTGAAAGTTCCCCATGATTTCTCTGGTCTTCCATCATCAAATCCTAATGTCCTTATCATGGGACCACCTTAGAAATATCTTATATGCAACAAAAAAAAAAAAGAATTATCAAAATCGGTTGATAATTGACGAAGTTATCAGCGAACAACATAAAAAAAGGGTTCCGTACTGTTTTTTTTTTTTTAATAATTATAAACTAATGCTTGACTGCAATCCCGCCTGATGGAAAGCAGTGATGCAATCGTTGATGGTAAAGCGCACAAGTTTATTAAGCCTATTCACTTAAAAAACTTAGGAATAGGAAGGATAACGGCAGTTGCGCGAGGTGGTGCAATGTTAAACCCAAGACCAACACGACCAAACGATGCTGCGCAAGAGATTTTGATTTATAAAGGATTGAAGTTATTTGTATGAAAGATTACGCGGTAATAAGCGGTTTACGATTTACGAGGTATTAAAAAAAAGTACATACAAAATGTCGTTCAAAACAATTTTCGTTGGTAGTTTTTATAGCAATGTACATCATATGTTTCTTTTAGATTTTTCATTTTCTTATTTAGAAGTTTTAGGGGGGCGGGTACCAACTTTTTTCCACTTTTTCACAAAAAAGTATTTAAGAAACCTCGGTATCATTTTTGGAGACCTGTCCATAGATACCCCACACGTATGTCTGATGAAAAAAAAAATGAATTTCAGCTCTAACTATGGGGAGCCCCCAATATTTATTATTACTTTTTAATTTTTGCATCAAAATCTTAATGCGGTTCACAGAATACATCTACCTACCAAGTTTCAACAGTATAGCTCTTACAGTTTCCGAAAAAAATGGCTGTCACATACGGACGGACAGACGGACAGACAGATATGACGAATCTATAAGGGTTCCGTTTTTGCCATATGGCTACGGAACCCTAAAAAACATATATTAGGGTCGAATTGAGTAACCTCCTCCTTTTTGAAGTCGGTTAAAAACGTAATAATAAAAACATATAAAAAGTAAATCTAAATTTAAATGGTGAGAGAACAGTTTCAATAATCAAAATAAGTTTTCCTGGATTGTGAAACATCATTTCAAAATCCTGAAAAACCTATTTTGATTCATTTTTACCGCGATGTTTGGGCAACTTTTAAACAAATGTGATAAGTTTCTATCAAAAAAAAAAAAAATAGAAGCATAGCTGTATACTTTTCATCTAAATTTTCATATCAAAATAATATTAAGATCTGTCGTGTTTTGAAAAGTAAATAGCTAAATACGAAACGTCTTTTATTCAACGTTTTTGTAGGTAAAATCAGCCTGACCTGCAACTGTCACTTTCGCACTTTTCGGGGAGAGGTTGCAAGCGGGGCGACGGCAGTAGTTTCATCAAATACCTATTTTTCAAATTCGTCGGCACTAGAATAATAAGTATTTCTGTAGGTACTCTTTAGCCTTAAGCACAAGCTTAATTTAGTTTAGACTTGGTCACATCTAGGACTGGGCGATATTTTAAGTGTTAAGTTTTTAAATGCAAATATATCCCCCTTATGGGCAGCATTTGGTAAACTTCGTCAGGTATTTTCGTCGCTCATGCCCCAGTGTTTGAAAACTAAAATCTTCAACCAGTGCGTCCTACCCGTCATGACTTACGGAGCCGAGACGTGGTCACTAACGGCCAGACTAGTCCATGAAATTAAAGTCGCTCAGCGAGCTATGGAGCGGGCTATGTTGGGCGTCTCTCTGAAGGACGGCATCAGAAATGAGGCGATCCGACAGAGGACCAGGACACCTGAAGTGGCAATGGGCTGGTCACATATGCCGCAGGGCAGACAACCGTTGGGGTAAACGAGTCCTTGAGTGGAGACCGCGTCTCGGAAAACGTAGTGTTTTTTCTCGGTGGTAGGTCACAACATCAACCGCCGGCATAAGTTACCACCCACCAGACAAAGACATGCCGCCAAGCGATTCGTCGTGTTCCGGCATGATGTCTGGTGAAGCCGTTCGGAGGTCGGGTCTGAGCAGTTGTGTTGCGATGTGTGCCGGGTGCGATGCGCCAGTTGGTGTTGTGTCGGGAGTTTGTTCGTGGAGGGTAGCGGGATCCGGAGCACGGTTCTCCGCTGGCCGACGGCAGGTAGTTGGGGGCCCAAGTAGTGTGCCAGCCACATACGAAAGGCTGCCCCGCCAACTGCGAAAAATTCCAGGGTGGCCCCATCGTGCCGGTTGGCGACCGGACGAGAGGACCCGATGGCAATCCCTGGGGGGGTTCGGGCGTCCCCGCAGTCTCCAGAATAATCTCCCTCTGGCCCAGCATCGTTGGTCACATTGTTGGGCTTATCATTGCATCACCTCATTCAACTGCCGTCTTCCTTCCTATTCACTCATTTTTTTTTTTTATTTTTATGAAAAGGTTAATAAAGAAAAGTAGATGTGTACAGCGGGCGCACGTCCTCTCATTCCAAGTGCACCTCTCAAATGTTCGAGGTCTGCACTCCAATCTCATTGCAGTACATCACCACCTTGAGACTGAAAAGCCACACCTACTTTTCTTGACGGAGACCCAGATCAGATGTCCGACTGACGCGGCGTACCTCGGCTACCCGGGATACTCTTTGGAGCATCATTTCCTGCAGCGTGCCGGGGTCTGTGTGTATGTCCGCAATGACATCTGTTGCCGGCGCCTCCGTCACCTCGAAGACCCTCACTTCTCGTCCCTATGGCTGTTGGTTGACACTGGTGTGGACAAAATTGTTTACACCTGTGTCTACCGATCGCACAGCGGTGATCAGGAGACAACTCGTTTATTTGACCACCTCAGTGAGGCTGCTGACAATGCGCTGCATCGGCACCCTGACGCTCAGTTCGTCGCTCTGGGGGACTTCAACGCCTGCCACCAGGACTGGCTCTTCCCATACCAGAGGACCGACCACGCTGGGAGAGAAGCGCGAAACTTCGCGCTTTCTATGGGCCTTTCCCAGCTGGTAGAGCAAGCGACTAGGGTGCCTGATGTAGTTGGGCATACTGCCAACTGTTTGGACCTTCTGCTGACCACTGATCCGGACAGATGTGTTGTAACGGTTTCCTCACCGTTGGGAACTTCAGACCACTGTCTGGTGAAGTCTGTAACGTCCTTCTCCCCACCAGATCACGACTCTCGTGGTGAACGGCGAATGTGGCGATACAGGTCAGCGGATTGGGATGAGATGCGCCACTTCTTTGCGTCTTATCCTTGGCAGCAGGTCTGCTTCTCTTCTGACAATCCTTCGAGCTGTGCGGACGCTATAACCGATGTGGTGCGTCAAGCTATGGAGTATTTTATCCCATTCAATGACGTGCCCGTCGGTGGCTCGGCTCGCCCATGGTTCAATGCCGATTGTGTCCAAGCTGAACAGCGAAAGCACACGGCATTTCTCGCCTGGGTTGACGCTCGTGACCGCGGAGCTCCGGATCTAAGCTCAAAGAAGAGAGCCTTTAACCGTGCTGCCAAGTCCTACAAGAAGGCGCTCAAGAAGGCTCGCTTCGACCGCATTACCCATATTGGCAACAAGTTATCTGCGCAGCCATCCGGTAGCAGATCTTTTTGGTCCCTTGCCAAATCGGTTGAGGCGAACTTCTGTCGGCCCTCACTGCCTCCGCTGGTTAGGCCTGATGGAGCACTGGCTCATACGGCGAGAGAGAAAGCAGGTCTCTTTGCATCTCTCTTTGCCCATAATTCGCGTCTAGATACTGGCAGTGCTACTCCACCTAATTTACCTCATTGCGGAGCTTCAATGCCTGAGGTTCGCATTAGAAACAAGGAGGTTCTGAGAGTACTGTGTCGTCTGGACGTGAATAAGGCTAGTGGTCCGGATGGTATACCAGCGATTGTTCTTAAAGCATGTGCGCCCGAGTTGTCTCCTGTATTGACGCGCTTGTATCGCCTCTCGTTTAGGACTGGTATAGTGCCCAAGTCCTGGAAGCTTGCTAACGTGCAGCCTGTGCCCAAGAAGGGTAGTCGTGCCGATCCCGCCAACTATCGGCCGATTTCGATCACCTCCATACTTTGCAAAATTATGGAGCGTGTATTGAACTCGCGCCTCTTGGCATACCTGGAAGGTAACGATCTCCTCAGTGACCGACAGTACGGGTTTCGCCGCAATCGGTCAACTGGGGACCTACTAGTGTATGCCACTCACTTGTGGGGCGAGGCCCTCGAGAAGAATGGGGAAGCGATTGCTGTCTCCCTTGATGTCTCGAAGGCCTTCGACCGGGTTTGGCACGCTGGCCTTTTGAGTAAGCTTCCAGCGTACGGCATTTCCCCTAGCCTGACTGGCTGGGTAAAAGACTTCCTGACTGAACGGTCCCTCCGAGTTGTTGTCGACGGATGCTCTTCTGAGCCCATGTCAACTAATGCCGGTGTTCCTCAGGGGTCTGTTCTCTCTGCAACTCTGTTTCTGCTGCATATTAACGATCTGCTGATGCCCGGTATCTATGGGTATGCAGATGACAGCACAGTTGTAGAGAGATACCTGCCGGATGCTCGGGCTAGTAGGGAATCAATCCGGTCCGAAAGAGAGGCCATGGTTGAGCGAACGAGTGTTGCACTGCAGGCAGTCTCCGAATGGGGCAATGCCAATCTTGTAGCATTCAATGCCGCCAAAACACAGGCGTGTCTTTTCACCGCCAAAAGGAGCCCGTTCACCTTGGCCCCTACTTTTCGGAATGTGTCCTTGGAGTGTTCCGACCGCCTTCAGCTCTTGGGAGTTGAGATTTCCTCGAACCTTAACTTTGGGCGGTTCATTGAGTCCAAGGCCAGGGTGGCTGCCAGGAAACTTGGCGTTATCGCAAAGGTCCGGCAGTACTTCACACCTGGGCAGCTTCTAATGTTATACAAAGCACAGGTCCGTTCGTGTGTGGAGTACTGCAGCCACATTTGGGCTGGTGCTGCCAAGTGTCACCTGGCCACTTTGGATTCAGTGGAGAGACGTGCAAAGAGGCTGATTGGTGACCCTGATCTAACTCGAGTTGGTCTCCAAAGCCTAGAGCACAGGCGTAGAGTAGCCAGCCTTTCGGTGTTCTATAGGATGCATTTCGGGGAGTGTGCGAGGGAGTTGCATGATTTAATTCCCCCATCTCCGTTCCACCAGCGGACGACCCGTCGTACGGCTGGTTTCCACCCTTACGTTGTTAACACCATTACGATCCGGACGAAGCGCTTCGCCTCCTCCTTTATACCGCGTACATCGACGGACTGGAACAATTTGCCCGCGGCGGTGTTTCCGTCGGACTACAATTTGAGCGTCTTCAAGGCTAGAGTGAATAGGATCTTAATAAACTAGTGCGCTTTACCATCAACGATTGCGTCACTGCTTACCATCAGGCAGGATTGCGGTCAAGCGCTGGTTTATAATTTATAAAAAAAAAAAAAAAAAAGTGTTCCTCGCCCTTGGGCGAGATGAAGCGACGACATTAAAAAGGTGATTGGTAGTGGCTGGCAGAGAACTGCTCAGGATCGAGCTTGTTGGCGTGCCATGGAAGAGGCCTATGTCCAGCAGTGGACGAGTAGAGGCTGACGATGATGATGAACATATCCCCCTTTTTATAATTAATAAACGTTTGTTATTATTATTTGTATCAGTTGTTTTCTGTTAGAAATATTATGAAGGAATGAGGTCGAGAGCTATAGGTAAATCTTGTCGTGAATATTTAATTTTTGAAGTAATGTACACTGACAAATGCTTTTTTCATCTCCAAGAACATAGCACCTCTTGGATTTTCTTTGCCCATATCAGTAAAAATATTTTGTTAATTGATTACATAAATAATAAGCCTATTATACCCCTATGAGCCTATGATATGATGGTGTCTATTGTTCGCAGATGACCTCAAGTTGCTGCTCGAGGTAAGGGATGAGTTGGACTGTGAGCGACTCCAGGGTGACATTGATAGGGTGGTGAAGTGGAGCCATGATGATAAGCTGTACTTCAACGTGTCCAAATGCTCGGTAATGTCCTTTAGTCGTGCGCGCAACCCTGTCCGCTATGAGTACAAAGCAGAGGCGGTACCACTGCAGCGAGTAACGCAAGTGCGAGACCTAGGGGTATATCTCACTCCAGATCTTACGTTTCGCGAGCATATCACTAAGATATGTAAGAAAGCGTACAGAAACCTCGGCTTTGTTCTTAGGCAGTCACAAGGGTTCACTAATATTACGACTATTAGGGTATTATACGACGCTCTAGTCAGGAGTCACTTGGAGTACGGTGCTGTCACATGGTCTCCACATGAAGCCAAGTACTCTGTCATGCTGGAGCGTGTACAGAACAAGTTCACGCGTCACTTGTACTTTAGACTGTACGGGGTTTATCCATTGTACCCGTTGATGTACCCCACCCTATTTGTACTGGGCATGGTCGGGTACAATGAATTGAGAGTGCGACGACAATTCACTCTTGTCGTCTATTTAATAAAGTTACTCCGGGGCAAGGAGCATAATCCAGGAGTGCTTCAGTGCTTGCGGTTTAATGTTCCAGATCGCTACGTGTGGAGGCGGCGGCGCCCGCCACTGTTGGCTGTGCCAACTGCCAGAACCAACCTGCTGGCCAAAGCACCTCTCACGCGAGCAATTCGTACTATTAACGGAATTCAGAATAGCTTGGACATTTTTTCGTGTTACTTTAGTGAATTAGCAAAGTTAGGTTTATACATAATATGTTATGAAAGCAACAATTAGTGTGTTTATTGTATTGTCATAATTATAAGGATGTATTGTTATAGTTGTAATTTTGTGCTAAATGAAGTAAGTTAAGTTGTATTGTTTATTGTATTGTTATAATTATAAGGATGTATTGTTTTAGTTGTAATTTTGTGTTAAGTGAAGTAAGTTAAGTTATTGTGTAGTTTTTTATAATTTGTGAGCCTTAACTATCGCATTAGGTTTCTAAATCTGTAATGATAGTTTAAGTTTTTAAGATAAATAAATAAATAATAAATAAGTGATTTGCCCGCTGTTGGGGCACAGGCCTCCTCTCGATGAGAGGGGGTGGGCCGTTATCTACCACGCTAGCCCAGTGTGGGTGGGTAGATGCAGTGGCGTAGCTAGCTTGGGTGGCACCCGGGGCGGAAGTTAGTGGTGTCACCCCATGGAAAGTAAAAAACTAGCAGGTATCTCTCCACAACTGTGCTGTCATCTGCTTACACATAGATACCGGGCATCAGCAGATCGTTAATATGCAGCAAGAACAGAGTTGCAAAGAGAAAAGACCCCGGAGGAATACGATATGGGCTCAGATGAGCATTTGTCGACAACAACTCGGAGGGACCGTTCAGTCAGGAAGTTTTTTACCCAGTCAGTCAAGCCAGGGGAAATGCCGTACGCTGGAAGCTTACTCAAAAGGCCAGCGTGCCATACCCGGTGGAAGGCCTTCGAGACATCAAGGGAAACAGCAATCGCTTCCCCATTTCTCTCGAGGGCCTCGCCCCACAAATGAGTGGCATACATTAGTAGGTCCCCAGTTGACAGATTGCGGCGAAACCCGTACTGTCGGTCACTGGGGAGATCGTTACCTTCCAGGTAAGCCGAGAGGCGCGAGTTCAATACGCGCTCCATAATCTTGCAGAGTATGGAGGTTATTGAAATCGGCCGATAGTTGGCAGGATCGGCACGACTACATTTTTTGGGCACAGGCTGCACGTTGGCAAGCTTCCAAGACTTGGGCACTATACCTGTTCTAAATGAGAGGCGATACAAGCGCGTCAATACAGGAGTCAACTCGGGCGTCCATGCCTTAAGAACAATCGCTGATATACCATCTGGGCCACTAGCCTTATTCACGTCCAGACGACATAGTACTCTCAGAACCTCCTTTTTCCTAATGCAAACGTCCGGCATTGAAGTTCCGCAATGAGGAAAATTAGGTGGAGTAGCACTGCTAGTTTCAAGACGCGAATTGTGGCAAAGATGCAGGGACCTGCTTTTTCTCTCGCCGAATGAGCCAGTGCTCCATCCATAGGTTTAACCAGCGGAGGCAGTGTGGGGCAACAGAAGTTCACCTCGACCGATTTGGCAAGGGACCAGAAAGATCTGCTAACGGATGGCTGCGCAGGGAGCTTATCGCCAATATGAGTAATGCGGTCGAAGCGAGCCTTCTTAAGCGACGTTTTATAGGACTTGGCAGCACGATCAAAGGCCCTGTGGCCAGGAGCTCTGTGGTCCCGAGCTTTAACCCAGGTGAGAAATGCCGTGTGCTTACGTTGTTCCGCTTGAAAACCGTCGGCGTTGAACCATAGGCGAGCCGAGCCACCGACGGGAACATCACTAAAGGGGCCTAATAAAATACTTCATAGCTTGAGGCACCACATCGGATATAGCGTCCGCACAGCTCGACGGATTGTCAGAAGAGAAGCGAACTAGCTAGCAGGGATGAGACGCAAAGAAGTGGCGCATCTCATCCCAATCTGCCTAGTTGTATCGCCACATTCGCCGTTCACTACGTGAGTCACAATCCAGTAGGGCGAAGGAGGATACAAACTTCACCAGACAGTGGTCTGAAGTTCGTAACGGTGAAGGAACTGTCACAACACATCTGTCCGGATTAGTGGTCAACAGAAGGTCCAAACAATTGGCAGTATGACCAACTACACCAGGAACCCTAGTCGCTTGTCCTACCAGCTGGGAAAGGCCCATTGATAGCGCAAAGTTTCGCGCTTTTCACCAGCATAGTCGATCCTCTGTGTATGGGAAAAGCCAGTCTTGGTGGCAGGCATTGAAGTCCCCCAGAGCGACAAACTGTGCGTCAGGGTGCCGGTGCAACACATTTTCAGCAGCCTCAGTGAGGTGGTCAAATATTCGAATCGTCCTTCGTAATTAGGCCCCCAAATACCTAGATCTCGCTACCCTCCTCGACCTAACTCCCGACACAACAACAATTGGCGCATTGTACACGGCACACAACGCAACAAAACTGCTTAGACCCATCCTCCGTACGGCTTCGCCAGACATTATGCCGGAACACGACGAATTTCTTGGCGGCAAGACTTTATCTGGTGGGTGGTAACTTCTGCCGGCAGCCGATGTTAAAATCTATCAGTATAGAATAATACACGTTTAACAATTTATGACAACCAAACACAACATACTTCTCAATCGCGAGTATGGTCCACGGGGAATCTCCCACGACAGTGTGCAGGCTCTTTATGGGAATCCCCGATTTATAAATAGAGCTGAACTAGTGCCAGTGGAGGAATCGTTGGAAAAAAAAGTGCTAACGATTTAGGTATTTTTTAGAGACTGGGTGGGTGTCACCCCAAAAAAGGTGACACCTGGGGCGGACCCCCCCCTTGCTACGCCACTGGGTAGATGTCACATGTCTTCGAAGTTTTTGCTTCCACGACATGCCGGTTTCCTCACGATGTAATCTTTACCACTGCTCTCAAAAAGAGCAGTAATGATGAAAACATTTTCACAAAGTAAAGTATTCCTGGGTATAAAAAAAAACCGGCCAAATGCGAGTCGGACTCGCACACCGAGGGTTCCGCCGTACAAACGTAGCGGTTTACAAGTTATGACGCTTATGAGCTTTCCGCCAGCGGCTTCGCCCGCGTGGAGTTCGGTTATATCGCGCTGTTTAAATTCCCCTCGGGAACATCAAATTTTTCCGGGATAAAAGGTAGCCTATGTTCTTTCTCAGGGTCTAAAGATTGTCTGTGCCAAACTTCATCAAAATCGGTTGAGAGGTTTAGGCGGGAAAGCGTAACAGACAGACAGAGTTATTTTCGCATTTATAATACTAGCATTGATTTAGAATTTTTCACAGTTTAGAGGCAATTAGATTTAAGAAGTGTTTGATATGAATTTCAACTTTAATATCTCTACGCGTTCATGTGAAAAAGGGTAGGTAGTAAGTTTATAATTATTAAAAAAAATATTTTATATCATGTAAGCAAAAATAATATTTTAATATTTTATGTAACTTCAAATTTATCATTTTCACAATTTTGCCTTTATCTGTCTGTACTATAATATAACGTTGCTTCGTGCCGAATTTCAAGATTCTGAGTTCACGGGAAGTACCTTGTAGGCAAAGAGATTTAATATAGAGAGGGCATGTGTCAAAATGGCATAGAAAAACTGTGATCCCATGGCTCAGTTCCGCCATCTAGTACAATAAAGCAAAATTAGATCGCCAATTGGAGACATCAAATTGTAAAAATGAAATAAGTTTATATAAAATATATTCAGCTATTGCCCGGTAGGTGGCCAGTATGGTCTATGTTGCCAGATCCGGTTTAATACCCTAGTATAGTTCAAATCGGGTAAATAAATATTGAAAAGTAAACAAATTAAGTGAAACTTGTCTTGTACAAACAAAAACTGTTTTAGAATTTTATTCGCTACTATTCATTTACCGTGACACCGTCTATTGGCATTTTAGAGGTTTTATGCTTACGAATTATTTTAACGCTCAGTTTATTGCGATTCTTGAGTGTAATAGACCTTTTAGGCCATAAAGCGCATTTTGTTTTGCAATTTTCGTTTGCATTTCGTTTTTAGCAAAATTATTCTTTTTACTCGTTTGTTTGCAAATATTTTTAAATGGCAATGCAAAAAAATGTGGTAGGGTTTGTATCATTTCGATATAAAGTTATCGATAATATTCAAAGAAGTTACTACGACGATGTTTTGTCGCATTATGATAGCTTGAAACAAAAAATTAGGAAGCAGACTAATTATGGGTAATTTCAACTTTACAAGTTCCTTATTTATATAATTCTTTTAATATAATAGGCGTTAAAGTTTAAAATTGCCGATTAGTACTGAAAATCTACATAATTGCTTATTTTTTAATTTTTAAATAATTCATTTATAATCAATATATAGGAAGGTCGTTTATGCCTTTGTGATAGAACTCTGAGGATCTAGACTGCACAAACTGTGTGAAAGCAGAACTGCCTCCTGGGAAGAAAACTTCTTGTCACGTAGATAATTGTCCAAATCACGACAAAAATGGTAGTCTGCTGGAGCAAGACCTTTACCATATACGTACGCCATTATCTTTAAAAACGGCAAAAAGATCAGGGTTATTGTATGGGAGCCCGCCTTCAGTATTTATTTTATTTTAATTATTTATTTGTAATTTGAATATATAACCAAATATTCCGTGAACATTTTAAGCGTCTATCTGTTTCCGTTATTAATATGGCGCAAAAAACGGCAAAAATTCACGTTTGTTGTATGGGAGCCCCCTTAAATATTTTATTATTTTTATTCTTAGTACTTGTTGATAGAGCGGCAACAGAAATACTAACACAATCTCTGGAAATTAAAACTGCCTCGCTATTACGGTTTATGAGATACAGCCTGGTGACCGACGGACAGACGAACAGAGAAGTCTCATGAATAGGGTTCGTTTTACCTTTTAGATACGGAATCCTCAAAATCACAAAGTAGCTCGCAATCATTGTACTACATATATGTACCTACATATTTTATGAATATATTTCATTATAAATAAGTTATGTTATCTATGTACTTATCCACTTAACCGTAAATTTTATCCCAATTTTTACGGTTAAGTAGAAAAGTACTGAAATTAATAACTTACTATTTCATTTCTAATACAAGGTACCGATTCTTTTTTTCTTTTTTTAATTTGATCGACAAGTCTTTCCAAAGTAGATAACTTCTCTTTTAAAATGCATTGAGCATAATTTCGACGAATGAGACGGAAGCCAATTTTCTTCTCTACGGTCTATCTGGACAAATCGTATCCACTTTTTCCCTACAACATTATTTTTATTCGGAAACCAAAAATAACAAAAACCTAGATAAATGAATAGTAATTGTTCATTCAATTTTGTTTATTAATATGATATGATTATGTTTAAATAGAGTTAATAATAAATAAACTTGAAATATGGGCATATTTTAAGTTTATTTAGCTATATTTTAAATGTCAATAAAATACAACAAAATGTATTCATCTTAATAAGTATTATCGATAACTAAATCAATAAACAACATTACTACATCTCTACAAGAAAATAGTAAAACTACTCAACAATAGAGGGCGCTTATTACAATAATGGAAAATTTTCTAGAACTATTTAAGATTTTTTTTAAAATTTGAATTGCAGACGAAATATAAATAATTTATAGAAAAACATTCCGAAGTTAGGTCCAGTCGTTTTACTATAACGAGATGTACAGTAACACAAAGCGCAACATGGCATATTTCCTTAGAAAATGTTTATTCTTGGTGGACACAAATTACGTCCTGACGCGCAGACTAGACTGAGCGACTTTTAACCAAGTCGATAAAAGTATTGGCTTACGATTTTGTTCGTGATGTCCTGTCTATTGTAAATATAATTTTAATGTCTTTGTTTGTAGGTTTTGATTCCCTAGCGTGTGACGGAAATTCGTCTAAGGTGTCGGTATAAACTGCTGTATCTTTAGATCGCTTTAACTTAGAAGTTTGATTTTATAACTGCTTAAAGGGACAATAGACCTAGGTATTTGGTATAAATTTCAATTTGATACCTTTATTATTTCGTGAGAAATAAGGTAGTAAGTTTCATTTTATTAAAATATGTTTATTATATTATATAACTAAAAAAATGTGTTTTTCGCAATTTTTACTATATTTGTATTATATGACAATCCTTCATGCCAAATTTCAAGATTCTGAGTTTACGGGAAGTATCCTGTAGGTTTTAATTCCTTTGCGAGTGTCGAAAATTTGTTGAAAATATCGACATATCGGCTGTATCTTTTCATTGGCTTGGCTTAGAAGTTTGATATTTTCACTTCTTAAAGGGACAATAGACTTAGGTATTTGGTATAAATTTCAATTTGATAACTTTATTCGTTCGTGAGAAATAAGGTAGTAAGTTTCATTTTATTAAAATATGTTTAATATATTATATAACTAAAAAAATGTGATTTTCGTAATTTTTCCTATATTTGCATTATATGACAATCCTTCATGCCAGTTTTCAAGATTCTGAGTTTACGGGAAGTATCCTGTAGGTTTTGATTCCTTTGCGAGTGTCGAAAATTTGTTGAAAATATCGACATAATCGGCTGTATCTTTTGATTGGCTTGGCTTAGAAGTTTGATATTTTCACAGCTTAAAGGGACAATAGACCCGAGTATTCCATGTGAATTTCAGCTTGATACGTCCACGCGTTCTTGAGATAAAGGGTCTTGACAGAATGACAGACAGACGGACAACAAAGTGATCCTATAAGGGTTCCGTTTTTTCCTTTTGAGGTACGGAACCCTAATTGGTATAATTATTTATTTCATCAAATTGAAATATAAAAATTTTACTAATGATGTGGAAAAGGGGTTAATTTCACTAAATAACATATTTTGCAATATCGGACCATTATTGACAATGGTTTATACGAGTATAAAAAACAAAATTTGATATTTATAATGCTTTATTTGGTATTAGTTCATAATTAATACATGTTCAAATTTTTTGCCACCCACCCTTAGGCCTGAATTCCTTTTACGCTGATGTCGGCGCGTACTTCTGTGATAAATACATAATACAATACCATACAGTGTAATCTGCCCAACATATTCTTGATATAATGGAGCTTATAATGGAACATTATCTTTATTTTTTTGGATATGGCACCGGGTGCTCGCACATTGTACAACACCACGTTCGTCGCGGCGTCATCACGCAGAGCTAACGAGCAAAAGCGCTGCGCGTGATACGCGGCGTGTAGAAATGTACGCGCCGCTGACAAGCGAAAACGCCGCGCGTGATACGCGGCATGTACAAACGTACGCGTCGCTGACAATAGCGTCGCAGAAAGGTGCTATATGAACATAATGTACATACATATGTATATTCATACGCTTGACGCCGCGGCATACCCGGCCTTCATCGGCGCGGTAGGAATACAGACATTTAGCAGGCTATATAACTATTGATAAATGCTTTTCTGAGAAGTTTCGTATAGCATCATACTTATTTTAGCATCAATATGTGATGCGCCTACATTATTACATTTACTATAAATAACTACCATGACAGAGGCTAAAGTTTAAAACAATTGTGGAAAAGGAGATGTTTCAGAAAGGTATGGAGCCTGGGCCAGCACATTGTACACTTAATGCTAGGTATAGTTACGCTATAGTTAACTGTTTTTAATATTAATTTCCTATATTTTAGCTTAGTTTTTATACAGATTCAATTTAATTCCGCCAAGGAGTGCAACACGACTACTAATAAATATGGTGGTCAGCAATAAGCGAAATAAGATTTTGGCAGTGACATAAGATTGACGTGTCATGCATCTAAGGCTATCTTATCTGTATTATCTACCATATGACTGCGAAAACAAAACAAAACATGAATTCCGAATATACGGCCCATTAAATAAACACAATCAGCTCAAATCAACACTCGACACGAACACAACGGGAAAATAGAACTGTCAAAGTCGCCAATCAAACGTCATAAAAAGTATCATGGCTACCTTAAGAAAGGGTTATCTCTCTAAAAAACGTTTCAAATAATTAATTATTGTATACTTGTATCTTTATTCAAATTAATTTAGTTGTATTTTTTATGAAAATCTTCTATTTTTTTTCCTTTTTATCTATATAGCGTACATAGTGATGGCCGAAAATGAAACATCTCCTTTGGGTAATTTACATACAATGAATATAATTATACAACACGAAAATCATAAAATATGAGGATATGTGTCACTATTGGCCAATAATTATAAACATTATACTACAACTAAAATAATTATTTTTAAGGATACTACCACCTGCAGGGTAATTGCGATACACATTATCAGTTGCAATCGGCTTCATTTTGTCAATTCAACAATATTCATTGCGTTATTTACGTTGTTGAGCGGACACATTTTCAAACACATAGAGCAATGGATCAGCAGTAACTATGCTTCGAAATGAGTCCAACTGTTAGTAGTAGTGTATTACGCAATTAGGGTGCTGTTTCGCTCGCCGGCAAGCTCTGATACATTTGTGTCTTTGTCACAGTTTACTTTTTTTTAGGCATTATACAGCATGTACCGGAAACCTTATACATGTCAGGGGCACAGCTTCATTGAACGATATAAAGGCGTAAAGTAGCCAGCCTGTCGGTGTTGTAAAGGACGCATGTACGAGCCAATAATGCACGTAGTACAGCAAAATGCTATTGTATAATTAATTAACTTGAACACAATGTAATGCAGTTGAAAATATACCTCCGTCACGCGGTCAAGTGTAAATAAAACAAGTGCTACTCATTACTGGTGGTTTTAGTGTTACTCATTAATTACCTACAACAACTCTGGGGTATCGTCAACGGCGAAAACCCCCAACATCTTTTGGTCCTTCGAGCCGATATTTACTCCAATGTGATCATAGAATGAGTATTCAAACATTTCAACGCTCCATCCTGTTGGATCGGCAGGATGATTATGGGCTTTTGGAGAGTGTGCGCGTGAATAGTATGATTTGATTCCGCCTTCTCCGTTCCATCATCGGACGACCCGTCATACAGCGAATATCGTTGATCTCAGTCGTCTTCGTTAATCTGAATGAGGCGTTTCGCCTCTTCTTTTATACCACGTACTTACATCGTAGGACTGGAAAAATTTGCCCGCGGCGGTCTTTCCGACTAAATAATTTTTTTTAAAGGCTAGAGTGAATAGGGTCTTAATAAACTAGCGCGACTATCAACGATTGCATCACTGCTTACCACCAGGCGGTATTGCGGTCAAAATCTAGTCTATAAAGTTTAAAGAAAAGAGTCTTATAGGAACGGTTTTTTAATCCTATCTCTACATTTTCGTAAGTTATAGCGGTAGGCTACTACCGCAGAAATTGTTCAATCAGGATCTCAGCAATCCATACTAATATTATAAATGCGAAAGTATCTCTGTCTGTCTGTCTGTTTATCTGTCCGGCTTTCACTCCAAAACTACTGAACCGATTGTAATGAAATTTGGTACACAGATAGTCTAGAGCCTGAGAAAGGACATAGGCTACGTTTCATCCCGGAAAAATTTGATAATCCCGAGGGAAATCTAAAAAGCGCGATATAACCGAACTCCACCCGGGCGAAGCCGCGAGCGGAAAGCTAGTTTCCTATATTAACATTTCTTTGGCTACTACGATATAAAGCGAGCAGAATCACGGAAGAGATTTATCAAGAAATTGCCGAGTAAAGTAACGTATAATTTCATATTATATTTGGTCATGTGTTTACCTAACCTTTATTATCGTTATGGATCGGACGGGGTTTTCTTTGCATATTGTAGGTATATATGACAACACATCGGCCGACGTTGCTGTTTCCGCCGCCTTAATTGATAAGTTTTATACATGACTTATATAGACTGACGAAAATATTATTAATCAGAATCATGTATTAAATCCTATGGTTATAGTTTACACGTTGATATACAGATGCCAGCACATCAAGCTACTACAATGTATCCAATGTCTTTAATATATTTTCTACTTTATCGCCAAAGCTTTAAGGTTCAAGGTCTATTGGGAAAATTTGACAGTTCCAAGTAGCTTGACTGGCCGGTCTGTACATTGTATATTATCTATAACATGATTAGTCCACACTCAAACATCTGAAGGAGCCAGGCATGCCCATATAATCTTCATTGAATTTCTCATCACTTCGTTTTGTTTCATCCGAGCAACCTTTATTCATAATTTCCATATACTCCAAATGCTTTTCTGAACTTAATTCACGTAGTAATTCGTCTGTAATAAAACAATTTGGGTGTTACTTATGATTCGCAGAAGAACGAAAGTCGCTGACATAGCTAAGCGGAGTAGCTCTTTGAAGTAGCAGTAGGCGGGGCACATAGCTCGTAAAGCCGATTGCCGATGGGGCAGAAAGGCTCTTGAATGGCGAATACCGGCAAGCGTAGCGTCGAATACCCACCGAGTAGGTGGTCGGAAGACCTAACCAAAATCACAGGGAAGCTCTGGATGCAGGCTGCGTCCAACTGGTCCGGGGCTTTCCAAGACACGGAAAGGTCCGGTATGTAAATATGGTCACCCACCCAAAGACTGATCGCGGTAAGCGTAGCTTAAACTAAACGGTCGACCCGTGCGACTTGCGACAAATCAAACAATTTATATTAAAAATTCAAGAGAACAATGTTCATTCAGACAAAGAACTCAGACTTTTACTGACTAAAATCCACGCGTGTTACTTCACATGCCTTTGCGCCAGAGCTACGGTATCTCTTTGGTTCTCTTGTCTCCTTAACAAGCAATTAGACAATTGATTGCTCAGTCATTCATAGATCGACGTTAACAATGACTGTGATTTCCAGTGCCTTAACTTTTGCTACTGAAATTCTTGCCTCAACGAGACACCGGTGGCCTAGTGGTATCAGCCGCGACTTACAAGTTGTAGGTCGTAGGTTCGAACCCCGTCAGGCGCTTTACTTTGGGTAAATTATTTCGTCACCACTGCTGTGAAGGAAAACATTGTCATTGTCTTAGAAGCAAAAACTTCGTAGACATTTGACATCTACCAACCCGCACTGAGCTCGCATGGTAGATTACGGCCCACTCCCTCTCACCGAGTGGAGGTCCTAGGAGTGGGAACATTATGGGCTGATTATGGTTTAACATTGCATCACCTCGCTCAACTGCCATCTTCCATCCTATTCAGTCAGCTGTTTTTTTTTTTTTTGAGTGAATAGGCTCTTAATAAACTAACGCGCTTTACCATGATACTTAAACGATCACATCACTGCTTACCACCAGGCGGGATTGCAGTCAAGCACAAGTTAATAATTATTAAAAACAAAATCTTCTTACCATACAATTCGGCAATAGACCTCTGAGTACCACCATACTCTACTGGTAAAAGCTCTTTAGGTACTGCTTCGTGCAACTCTTCTAAGTTTCTTAGAACATGCACTCTATTGCCTATTTTTTCAGAAACGAATTGCTTCATAATCTTCACCAACATTTCTACGGTTTTTGAATCTGTTAGAAAGTTTATAGACTTCAGTCTAGCGCCGTAGCCTTCCTGAAAATAAAAATATGATAAATAAAGAGAAAAACCAACCATTACTCAGATCTTATTTTTTTTATATCTTTGTGTATTTTATTATGTGTATATTAAAAATTAAAAAAGTTATAGAGTGTAGACATCGAAAGACAGAAATTGAAGCCGTTGCAGCTAAGAGATGACCAATCACCTCTGACGGCGTCCGTACGTTCTCGAACATGACGCATGGATTAGCACCGTTTAGCTCAATCATTTTGAATGGAACTTATGGAACTTATTGATCCAATACACACGCCATCATCAACTAAATATTAGAGTGAGAGGTTTGCTGCTACTCACGGTTTGCAATATAATGTCAATAAGAGTGAGTACTTGATCTTTGAGGTCCCCGGGAAATGGGTGCGTTATGAGCCCATAATTTGCCTAAAGGGGAAGCCACTAAATAGGGTTACTCAATATAAGTACTTAAGCCATTATTTGACTGTGGACCTCAAAGATCAAGTAGACATTGAACGCGAGCGCAGGGCGCTAGCAGTTAGATGCAACATGTTGGCCCACAGATTTGCTCGTTGTAGTGATGGGGTCAAAATCGCTTTGTTCAAAGCGTTTTATCAGTCGTTCTACACGGGCGGTCTGTGGGTTAGCTGTACGCGGAAAGCTCTAGACGCCCTGCGTGTGCAATATAATAATGGTTTTCGGGTGCTGTTGGGGTTGCCTAGGTATTGCAGTGCGTCGGGCATGTTCGCTTTGGCGCGAGTGGATGATTTTTATGCCATCGTGAGAAAGAAGGCGGCCTCGTTGCTCGGTAGAACTGGGACCAGCGCCAACAGCATCCTACAAGCCATGGCCGACAAGCTCGATGCGCCAGTGCTAAGACACTGGTTAGCATTGCTTGTGCGGCAGTCTTGATTAGTTTTTTAAGTATTACTAACCCTTAGTTGATAAGTTAAGTTAAGTTACTAACCATTGGACCTTTGTTGTCATTTAATAAATTAAATTATTATTATTATTATTATAGAACGAGGTAATCCGGCAGAGAACTAAAGTTGTGGACATAGCTCGCAAAATAGCAAACTGAAGTGGCCGTTGGAGTAGGCGTGTTCCTAAATGGAGACAAACGTAAAATGGGATGATCTCAAGCTAGGTACAACGACGACCTTCATAGGATAAATAAAAAAAAAGTTGCCCCACACTAAGAATTTCTTCTATAAACCGTAAACGTACCCACGATGGGTGCGTTTACAAAGATATGAACTCACATACACAAACATCCAGACCCGGAACAACTACCTGTAGGTCATATATAAAGAAGCACCATGGTCATTAGAATTCGCAGAAACTGATGCGTCAACAGGGCTGACGCCATTGTCTCCAAGACTAGGCTCAGATGTAGCAAGAATGAATACAACTATTTGTTTTTACGTACATTTTTATTGTTCTCGCTTAACAGCGATCACAAACACAATAAAATAAACAAAAATGTCTCAACAAATTACATAAACCGTACTCACATGATATTCTAGTGAAAAACCACATATTTATCAAAATTCTCGTTGACATCTGTACTGACAGCCGCTAGGCTTCTTTTTATCAAAAAACGTCATGGCATCGTATTAGTCGTTACACTGCTTTTTCAACAATTTGCAGGTAACAATAATTAGAGTTACAAACTATAATTTGCTAATTCGTTTTACTATTTCTAACACTCGATTTTAACATTGAATTAATTATTCATTGCTTAACACGTTTAAACATTTATATAAAACATGCGCCATGCTTTTTCCATTTATCAAGAGTCTATAATCCAAATCCATCCAGTGACATGCTTTAGAATTTTTTTTTTTTTTTTTTTTATTTTGCCGTATTCTCGAACCTTTGTGAGAGCTGGAGTCTGAACTAGGTTCGGAACCTGTGATACAGATCTCCAGGCTCAACCCCTTTAAACATTTATCATTTGAAACGGCATCGAGAATAATTTTATACATATATCACTATTAGTTTGAAAAACATTTTCAACAGAGAGGTAAATCTAGACATAAAGGGTGCACTCGAGAAGTGTAATGTGAGGTGATGTAATTGTAAGAAAGTGTATAGTGTATGAAGGTGTAAGGGTGTTGTGTAAATGCATGTGGATTCAGTGTGAGAAATTGTGATTAATATTGAGTGGTTTGGATAATGCTTTCCGTACTTTCATAGTCAATGTCCAGTAGCCAGTTCCTTACAGTAGTTTTGCATTTATGTTTAACCATAGAGTACAAATTTAAGATTTTATTAAGTTTGTTGTACACGTAAGGACCAAGGAAGTAAAAAGATCGCTGAGCTAGCTTTGAATGGACAGGGATGGATGAACATACTGTATGTTTCCGCCTCAGGGATTGGAACTTTTCGGGATTATAGGAATTGCGGGAATGGGTAGCGAGAATTAAATCTAGAATAAACAATTTCCGGATAGAGAGGACCTTACAGGTATTATAAAGTTCCGTGGTAGGGAATCGATAAGGAAGGGACCAACCCACTTTAAGGATCGCTCTTTGGGCTCGTTCCAGTTTCAACAAATGCGTTTTTGCTGCTCCGCCCCAGACAACTATACAGTACTGTGCAATTGATTGACACAGAGCTAAATAAACTTGTCTAAGTACTTGAGTGTCAGCCACATGCCGGAGATTCTTAAAAATAAATATCAGCTTGCGCATTCGAGAGGTAAGTACGTCTATATGGTTATAGAATGATAAAGAGTCATCTAATTGAACACCTAAATACCTCACAACATCTGTACGACCCAGGAGAGGACAGCCACATGGTGTTTGAGGAGATTTATTACAAGAATGTGCAATTAATGAAAACTGGGATGTTGTAGGTTTTCCAACTTTTGACAGAGAAAAGGCAAGATACTTTGATTTATCCACATTAAGAGTAAGTAGGTTGTGAGACAACCAGTCAGTGACAGTGTTGAGTCCTAGCTGTGCACATTTAAATGTCGAATCCCAGGAACACCCGTGGAATATTAAAGCGGTATCGTCTGCGTAGGTAAAGATGGAACCGTTACTAAGTACGTGACGACAGAGGTCATTAATATAGATGAGGAACAGGGTAGGTCCAATGATACTACCCTGTGGCACACCGTAAGTTATAGGGAGTTCATCACTTAACCAGTCTCCTATCCTCACACACTGACGTCTACCCGTAAGATAACTCGCGAAGAGTGACAGCTGAACACCTCTGATACCAGTCTTCTCAAGCTTAGCAATGAGAGCGGGAATTGAGATCGTGTCAAAGGCCTTTGCCAGATCTAGGAAGATACCGATAACACACTGTTTATTATCGAGATGAGATGTGATGTTAGTAGTGAGATCTAAAACCGCATTGCTGGTAGACACCCCCGAACGAAAACCATATTGACTAGAGGACAAAAAATTACCCTGCTCAAGGTATTTGATGAGCCTATTGTTCATGAGCCTTTCTAGCAGTTTGGATAATGTAGGTAGGATTGAAATGGGTCTGTAGTTATTTGGTTTACCTCTGTCACCGCTCTTATGCACAGGATGAATGACTGCCAGCTTGAATGCATCAGGAAAGACTCCTGTGGTGAAAGCCAAGTTGTATAAATATGTGAGGTGGGGAATAAGTAACTGTTTTACTTTTTTAAGCAGCGTACCAGACACGTTATCGGAGCCTACTGCACAATCGGTTTTAAGTGCGTTAATTAATTGTTCCAATTCAGTATCATCAGTGTGTAGGAGGACAAAGGTTTTATAATTCTGGATGTCGTCCTGTCTCAAGGGTGTATCTGGAACGAGTATGCTTTCAGCAAGTGTGCGTAAAATATTCACGAAATATGTATTGACTTCATTCACAGAACATTTGGGATCAGATGATGACAAAAGATCGGTTGCAAGTGTTTTTTGTTTAGCCGTGTTCGTAATTGTTTTTATAGCTTCCCATAATTTTTTACTATTGTTTTGTGAGTTATTAATAAGTTTTTTTATCAAAGTTTCGTTTAGCACTTTTAAGCAGCATGGAACAGTAATTCCTGTACCTTTTAAATGTAATTTTAAGAATCTCGTTTTCTGGGGATTTGTGTATTTTTCGATGCAACTTGTCACGGTTTCGAAGACATCTTAAGAGCCCTGGGGTCATCCACGGCTTTCTCAGCCGTTTCCGATATGGCACAACTTTTTGGATTGTGTTTTGTAGCATGATTACATTTAGTGTATTGATAAAGTAGTTAGTTGCTTCATTAACATTATCTATACTGTATAGCGGACTGAAATCAAATTGGTTAAGCATAAGTTCAATGTTATCGTAGTCGAGGGTTTTTGTCATTTTAGTTTTTAATGGAAGGACTTTGGAAGAATTATCATTTTGAACGAACAAGAGAACAGTATCATGGTCAGTGATTGAGGTGCAAGCGACATACGAGAAAGCTGGAACTTTTGATTTCAGCATTACATGGTCAAGGCACGAGCTATTGTAACGAGTGGGAAGCGTATGGGCCGGCAACATACCGTGAAATGCGAACATAGTGAGATACTCAGTAGCACGAGAGTCGGTACTACTGTCAGAAATGTCAATATTCATGTCACCCGTGACAATAATATTACTATAAGAGGATATGGTTGTAATAAGCTCGTTCAAAGATTGAATGAATGGTGAGACATTTCGATAAGAAGGAGGGCGATATATAGCTACGATTACTGTGTCTTTGTTAAATTTCGTCACGAGACAGTTTGCATCCTGAAGAATGTGTTCCGTGACAGAGACGGGGTGGTGGTTCCTAAAATAAACCACCACACCCTCATTTTGTGTGCTGTGTTTGCTAGTAGCCGCGGATGTATAGTCATCAAGTATAGGCAATGGGGGGGAATTATATAACCAGCATTCAGTGAGAATTATTATATCCCAAGATGTTCCACTTCTTTCAAGCAAGGCTGAAAGTTCAATAAAGTTCTTATTTACACTTCTTATGTTTTGACACAGAAGCTTTAGTGCATTTCTGTGTGACCTAGCGATTTTGGTACAGTCTTCTATATTACATGTTGCAGAGTCGGCCACTGATACTTTGTCCAGCTCATCTTGAATATTACTTAGATTATCGAATAGTTACGGAAGGTACAACATTGGATCGAACTAAAGTAGTGCGTACGGATTTTCGCAAACATGGAACGCAAAACATATAAAAAGGACAAGACAATGGTGTGGTTTAAACAAGTATGAAAGCGGTTTTGTGTGTAATGTAAGGTGTAATTTATTAGTTTATTTGTGGCTGTAAGGTGTATGTATGTGTATATTTGTGTTAGGTGATTAGTGATTTTCAGTAAGTGTAAATGTGTAATTATAATCGCATACGATACAGGTAAATCAAGTAAAAAAGTAAAAACATCAAAACGCATAAAAGTATAACTAACAAAGCAAAAACAGAAGATTATATCAATGGTGAAATTACATATTACATTGTAATGGTCTACACAGCGTTTTAGGGAAGACATATATCGTTTCTCTAGTCATTTTTCAGTAATCTTGGGTAAATCTCCTTCCGAGCTAATGCAAAACCGTTTCGCTCCGTCTTCCTTGCGAATGTACACCTTGCCATGAGCTGTCCAACAGTGTTTGAATTGGTGAAGGGTAGAAAATTCTCTAGCCAAGAAGAACAATTTCCTGGTTTTCGTAGGCAGATTATCTGAGATGTATACTGGGAGTTTTGGACCATCAATCTGCAGGGTGGCGGTATTTAATTTATTATTCCGGTTCTCCTTGTTGTAAGTCCTGGCAGCTTGCATTATAATGTCTTTTTTTATAACTGTTGTGAGGTCTAACATGATGGTATTATTCAAGGATGAGGACGAATGGATCCTAAATACATCCTTAATTTCGTTTTCTGCTATCTGAGGCCCAAGGGTTGTACTGATATTTTTAATCACATTTACAAGATCCAGTTTAGATTCGTTCAGTTTTTTTGGGATGTTTTTAATTTCAAGGCACGTGTTCTTTGTTTGCTTTTCCAGTTGATCCACCCGTTCTTCCAGCCTCTTAATGTACAACCCACTCTCCTTTCTTTCAGCCTCATATTGTGACATTTTATTTATTATCTCGTCATATTTCTTAGCAGTGAAATCTACAGATTGTTGTAGTTTGCTGTACTGAGTTTTAATTTCTTGAAGTGAGGTTTGCATAGAAGAAAAAAATGATGATTGCTCTCTTCTAAGATCTTTTATCATAATAGTCATTTCATGTTGAAAATCTTCTACGTGGCCCAGGTTTCCCTGATCCGGGCGTTTCCTCTTAAACCGACTGGTGATATTAGAAGGCGGGCAATCCTCAAAAAAATCCTTTGGGGAATTTAAATTCGGCTCAGAACGATAGCGAGTAGGTGAGGTTTCATTTAAAACAGCTGGCGACACTGGTGGTGTTCGTTTAAGTGGCATTTTATATGAAAATATAAATGGCAAAAAGAGAAACAAAATTTAAAATGGAAAAAGACTGCTCAGGCCGGATTTGAACTTGCGACTCGTCGATAGGTTGCTCGAGGTGACTTGTACTTGACGGAGCTAACTAAGCTTCTGTAATACCTTTCAAATTAGTGATCGCTATTCGCAGAATAGATGTTGCCAAAAGCAGGGTAGTTGGGAATATTTTGTTTGTTGATAGTCCAGAATTTACTGTACTTTGAAGTTATATCGACGATTGGGGTATATAAATTATTGTGTGTGTATTCTTAAAGAGATCTTTCACTAAAACTTTACACTTTGCATCACTGTGACAATATCGTATGTCCTTAGTTATTCGCAGAAAAAATGTTGCCGAAAGCCGGGTAGTTGGAAATATTTTGTTGAATGTAAGGCCCACAATTATTTTAAGTTGTGCCTACAATTAGAGTATATATATTATTGTTTTTGTTATTATTATTATTAGAGAGTTATTTCACTAAAACTTTGCACCTTATATCGCTGTGACCGTATCGTATGTGTTTAGTTTGTAGAAACAGTGTACCCACACACTTTCTATGGATCGTCAAAGATGGAGTAGATACGGCGTATTAAAAGTTATTTCACTTAAAATTTACACATAAAAATCACTGTTTTTGTAGTGTTAAAAGTCACTGTCACTGAGGATTCTGTATGTATATAGTTCGTTGAAAACAATGTACTGCTTACACGTATTATGTATTTTTAAACACGGAGTAAACACGCCGCACGTCTGCTCACAACAACGGCGCGGGGGGAAATGGAGAATACACATGTCTCTTATTAATCATGAAATGAATTAACTATAGATAACTATTTTCTTAGACCTCAGTTTGGATAAACTCTCAATAATGGGTTGTTATCCAAGCAACCGGAAATCCTAACCTGAATTTGTACATTGAAAAAGAGCAAACTGACAACAACAAATAAATCTAAATCAATTTACAGCTAGCTAGTCATATTAACTGTGAAGTCTGAACTTAAGGTTAATATTTTAAAGATTTTAGTTAGCCTGGCGCCGACATATATTATTTTATTTTATTATTTGAATAATTTACAATGTATTTAACATATATACACACACATTTATGATTTTTTATGTCATTATGTTTAAGTTTTTCTATCATTTGGATTACTATTACCTATTACCTAAGCATATTATTTATATTTTTGCGGTCTGTGTTTTTGAAATTCTAGCATATGGTACTCGTGGGTTGCAGCTAAAAATCAGCGTCAGATAGCACATCTTGTGTTGTCATCTGACATTATGCTGAGCTGAGGCCCTTTTGGCATTATGAGTTGAGTTTTATAGTTTTAAATGTATGTATTTTGCTGTAATGTCAATAAACGCATTTTTCTTTCTTTCTTTCCATATAAATATTTGTTCCGTGCAGGGATCGAACCTGCGACACGCAGCGCAGTAATCAATAGCTTAACCACTGCGCCAACCGTGCCGTCAACCTGTAACTGGTAGTAACTGGGAGAGGAGTGTATCCAGCAGTGGACTACTATTATTATAGGTTGATAATGACGATAACATACAAAATGAGCCTTTTTTTTTTTTTTTTGACGCTGTGGGAATGCCTTTACGCACCGTACCCCGAAGGGCGTGTGTGGGAATCGCCCAGCCGAAGCCGGGGCCACTAACCCACTAAACCCACAGCGGCACTCCGGCATCGCCATAGTGGCGGGGGAGTGGGAAACTAGCGCAGCCTGAGCTACCTCTCCCCCGCCGTGTGAGTGGTACCCGCGTGGTGAGCACCGCATGCTGGGCCCTCCCAAGTTTGGCATCAGCCATGACAGGGCTCCCGCAGCCTTCAGCAGGCGCGACGACAGCCCGCTAAAGTGCGGGCTGAAGCGCCACCTGCTGTCTAAGATGAGGCCCAGATATTTCATCTGGGCCTCAACCCCGACCCTCACCGCCTCCACATAAATGTGGACGCCAGGCGGGGGGCGCTGCCGGGGGCCGTGAATGAACACAGCCTCCGTTTTGTGCAGCGCCACGCTCAAGCCCAGGCGGCGGATCCTTCCCGCCACTAAGGATCCGCCCGCCGACGCCAAACTGGCCGCCTACCGGAAGGTGCTCCCGCGGTAAGTGAGGAGAGTGTCATCTGCATAGCAGATGACACTCGTGCCTCGAAGGAGGGTTCCCTGCAGGAGTCAGTCATAACCGACGTTCCACAGAAGAGGCCCTAGAACGGACCCCTGTGGAACGCCGGCTCCGACAGCGTATCGACGGAGCTGGCCAGCTCCGTCTACGAGGAGGACAGCACGGTCCTCCAAGTAGCTGGCCAGGAGGCCCCGCAAGTACAGGGGCACTCCGTGGAACCGGAGTGCTTCCAGGATGGTGGAGTGGGGGACGGAATTGGAGGCCAACGCCTCCAATTCCAATGTCGAATGACACAGCCAACACTCCATCCCCCACTCCCACCGCCTCTGTCACGTGGCCCTTTAGACGGGCCAGGGCGTCCACTGTCGAACGACCAGCACGAAATCCGAACTGGGCGTCCGACAAGTCCGGTCCCACGCTCCGCAGATGCCGCTTGAGACGGCCGGCGATAATCCCCTCGAACATTTTACCGACCTCATCGAGCAAAACGATGGGCCGGTAAGCCGAGGGGAAGTCCGCCGGCCGCCCTTCCTTCCGGAGGAGGCACAGTTGGCCTTCCCGCCATGGTTTCGGGAACCTCCCCGATGAAGCACGCGCTGAAAAGGTCCCGAAACCTGCCCTCCATTTCGGTGGCCGCGATGGCCAGACTTGACTTGTATGTGAAAGACGTTACCACTAGTCCGTTTAGTATACTTACGGTTAAAATCGTCAAATACTGTTGTAACTCCACTGTGTTCATTTTAGTTACCACATCGAGTAAATTGGTCTCCCTAAAATCGTCTATTACAATGAAACCGTTGACATAATCATTCGCTTTCATATATTCAGCGACCTGGAAAAAAAACACGATTATTTTTAATACCAAGGCGATCCCCAAAAATGTCCCAAGACCGGTTCAAAAGAAATCTATTTCAAATTTTAGAATATCTAAAAGGAATAACAATATTATAAAGTACTAGCTTTCCGCCCGCGGCTTTGCCCGCGTGGAGTTCGATTATATCGCGTTTCCAAGAGAACTCTTCAAAAGTCCGGAATCAAAATTATCCTATGTTATTTCTCAAGGTCAGCTCTGTCTTTGCACCAAATTTCAATAAAATCAGTACAGTGTTTTAGACGTGAAAGCGTAACAGACAGACAGACAGAGTTACTTTCCCATTTAGTAGGGATTGATATTGCTAAATTTGGTTAGAAACATAGTTATTTGTATTAGTTTTTTATATAGAGCTAGATGAGGTCAAGTTAGAAGTTCCGGCGGGCGCGGGTTCCATTCCAGGTTAGGCAAGTACCAATGTAACTTTTCTAAAGTTATATATACTTTCTAAGTATATCTTGGACACCAATGACTGAAGGTGAAAGAAAACATCTTGAGGAAACCTGGACTTTGGGTCTAAAATCGCCAACCCGCATTGAGCAAGCGTGGTGATTACGCTCAATCCTTCTCTGTATGAGAGGTGACCGGTGCCCAGCAGTGGGACGGTAAAAGGGTTAATGATGAGATCAAGTGATAAGAAATATTTTAATTCTTTTTCTTTTATTATAAAATTATGCTTGACCTCAATCCCGCCTGATGGTAAGTAGTGATGCAATCGTTGATAGTAAAGTGTGCTAGTTTATTAAGAGCCTATTTACTCTAGCCTTGAAGGCGATTAAATAGTAATTAGACGGGAGGAACGTCTCAAGCAAACTAGCAAACTATTCCAGTCCCTCGATGTATGCGGTATAAAAAACGAGGCAAAACGTTTTGGTGGTGTCAATAACGTAAGTCAGTATTAAAAATACGATTAAGAAATTCACTTACGACTATATTGAACTGAAAATACCGCAGAAACATGTCACTTGTAATATTCTTAAGGTTTCTAAATTTTATCAATAGAATTCTGTAATTATCCTTCGTTAACATCGGCAGTGGCACCACATACCTGCGAAAGAATATGTTTTATTCCAATGCTCCGCAAAAGCTACGGCTCTTTCCTCCAAACGCCAACAAAAAAAATGCCAACATTGCACAAAGATTGTATAAGACATCCTGCCTTGTGGAATCTCTGTGCCATTGACAATTAAATACATCAATAAGCAAGCATATTCAAATATTGCCGCAATTTTCCCTTCAACCGCATGGGGTTGCCATTGGGGGCGCTGGTGGTTTTGGACTTCGGTTGCTTGAAGTTGTTCACCAACCAGGGTTACGGAGAGAGAGCAAAAAGTATACTAAAGGGTGAATGAAGAAACTTCTTGCGTTTTATTAGTTCTCCATTCCTTTATGCTGATTGGATGCTCCGCCAGGCAATGAGGTTGAAGGAAAAAATGCGGGAATATTTGAATAGGCTTGCTAATTCATGTATCTAATCGCTATGTGCGTTAACGCCAGGCTTAGAATAGTACCATCCCATATCCTCCTGAGGGTGTCGTAAGAGGCGATTAAGGGAACTCTCACCTATGGAATATCAAACTACTGCGAGCTCCGAACCGCCTGCCAAGCGTGGGGATTACGGCAAACCCCACCAATGTAATGAGAACCTTGGGGGAGGCCTTTGTCTAGCAGTGGACCTCTATAGGCTGTAGAAGAAGAAAATGAGGAACAGGGTGTAAAGTTCACTCATCGTGAATAGAAAAGGGAGGATCTTGCGCCCAGACTGGTGTTGTGTCTGGCGGACACTTGGCCACCGGTTGATGTCGAGATGTTAGATGTATTTGTGCTAGTTGCACGGTAAACTCAGCTTGCGAGAAGGGAGGATCCTCCGACCAGACTGGTGTTGTGTCTGGCGTGCACTTGGCCGCCGGTTGATGTCGAGATGTTATATGTATGTGTGCTAGTTGCACGGTAAACTCTGCTTGCGAGAAG